>QAXH01004299.1:295-24719 GCA_004335635.1 Chloromonas sp. AAM2 | reverse complement strand
ACACAATGGTTGCTGGCGGTAATACAGACCAATTCACACAAACTGTCCCAGAACCGGCAAACTTCTTTTTTTTATAGTGTGTCTGCTTAGTTAGTCAGTGTCTGATAAGAATTGGCTCTCCTTTAGATTACCAGCTTGCTATGATGCTGGTCTGCCCTCGCAATGCTTCCCCTGTCTGTGTAAACACATGTGCAGAGCATATGAGCAAGTTGAGGCCAAGACTTGCCAACAGCCGGCCGTGCAATGGCTCGTGGGCTAGACGGCGGCCTGGCATCACTCAAGCTGCTGTGAGACTGATCCATGGTCACCAGAGGCGTCCGCGCCTCCATATCCTACCATTCGACATACTGTGTCATGCCTGGTTTGTTGGCAGTACATGCAATCCTTCAGCTTATAGCCGGAGCTAACCGTAGCATCACACAAGCTGCTGTGTGACTGGTCGATGATTCCTGGAGATGATGACATGTTCGTCTCCAGTCTCTGGTGGTCACTGGCTGCTCCTTAGAAGCTTTCCACCAGCAACTCTGCCGGCTGCGGAGCAGGTCCCACCCGAGCCGCCACGCCTCGTCCCGTGGCCGCTAGTGCGCTGCGGGGTGACGCCACCGCCTGCTGCTGTCCCAGCGCGGCCGCACACCATGTGCGTACCCGCACCACACGCGCCCCTGCATCCCCATGCCCCTGCTGCTCTGCATGCGGCCTGGCCACAATCCCTGCCGCATGAAGCTCTGCATGCAAGCTGCGCATGGCCGCAACTCGTCCGTTGTATGTCCAGTGGTCCGCCGCCGAACGACCACCCCTCTCCGCCACGCGGTGTGCTTTCGAACACAGATGGTGGCTTGAAGACTGCCCCTGCATTCCGTCATGACCCGGTGGCAAACAGGCACTGACGCCTCTGTCTCGCAAACCTTGGGGAGCTGCAGCGCTTACTTCACTGCAATCGTCAGCCTGCTGCGCATGGCCTGGCATTGCAGTGATGCCTGCGGTCCACTCTGATTCACTCCATGCCACGCCAGTGCCGGTGGGCACTGTGTTGATCCGCATGGCTTGCACACCTGCCACACTGCCACTGCTGCCGCTGCCGTCACTAGTCAGCAGCACTGGGCTGACTGACAATACTTGACCCGCCTGTCCCGCTGCTAAGCCTGTGGTGCCGCTGGTGCTGAGCCCTGTGAGATCTGCTGTCACGCAGGCCGGCCTAGGGGCTGCTGTCACGTGGGCAGGCCAGGGGTGTGCTGTTACCACATGCAGGTTACGTCCGGAGGTTGAAGCACTGCGCACGCGCTGCCGCACCGCTGGCCCCACCGCCTGTGAGACCGGTCCACCCGACACTGGTAACTCCGCACCTGCTTGCCCGCTGTCGTGCGCCAAGGGTTGTTCAGATGGGGCACCAGTGCTGCAGGAGGCAGCTGACATGGCCTGACCTGGCCAGGACCGCGACCGGCGGCTGGGTGGAAGGGCTGTGTGTGCGTTGCAGTGAGGCGGACCACGGGCGGCACACTGATTAGGCTGGTGTGGCTGCACACCATCATGCGAGCCAAAAGCAGGGGCAGGATGATCCGTGGGCAAGGACGGCGGTCTGGCGGGCTGATGGCAGTACTCATGCTCATGATTGGTTGTGTTTGAGAGAGCAGGTGTGGGTGTTGCGGTGCCGGATGCTGCAGGGACCACTGCTGATGGTGGTAAGCAGGATGGAAGGTCTGTCTGTGGTGTGCATGGTATGAGACTGGTGGTGCAGGCATCATGGGTCAGCTTGCTGCGGGCACGGGTACTGTGACGGCAAGTTCGGGCTAAAGGTGAGAGGTGGGCGTGTGTGCGGCTGCCTTGCTGGGATGAGGCTGCACGAGTTGCAGGACTGGTATGGCGTCCTGCACCAGGACTGCGGTTTGGTGAGGCAGTGCAGTCGAAGGTGCTTGGGTGGTGTGTTGCTCTGGTGGCTTGGGTGGGTGAGCCAGTGCCAGTGAAGGCGCGATGTGGTAGGAGGGGTTGGCCACCACCACCACTATCCTGATGTGTCGCAATCCCCTTCACATGTAGGTTGGACGGGTTGGAATCCCTCCCCTCTTGTGATAGAAGCTCTGATAGGAAGTTGTCCAGTGCATGACAGCTGACAGGTAGGGCGTCGATGGCCGCCCTGCGTGCACGCGAGCTAGCCTGGGGGTGTGTTTCACGGCACTTGGTGCCTGCTGCTCTGATACAGTGCTTCACGGCTCGAGCTGCTCTGTTACAGAGGTTCTTGCATGAAGCGCCAATTTGGACCAATCTGTTTCAGGGCACATAGCTGCCTGCACAGCTGCCCAAGCTGCTCTAGTACAGGATTAGCACAAACAATGCTGAAAGATGTGTCGGGGTTTGCATTTGAAAAGCTCAGCCCTGTTTGATGAGAGCTGATTGCTTCAACCTGCAGTTGAAGGGCTGATATAACTGTAATGTCGGCTGGCTGTTATATAACTGATATAACTGTAATGTTATATGACACACACGCCCAGCGACCTGTCCACACCTTACCTCCCTGTCACGGCACTCACCTACAAACTGGGCAGCTGGGGTTGCGAGAGAGCCAGGCCGTGGCACAAGGCGTGCAAAGCGAATGACCGCACGTTAGAACGCAGCTTGGGTACTGCCATTGCTGACACACTGCATGGCAACCGTTGAGGGTGGCGTGAAGTCACTTCTTCCCTCCCGTGCAGGCCCAACCAGTTGAGTGGCGTAAATCAGACTTCAAATCCGAGGTACAGCTTACCTGGGCAGGCCAAGTGCACCATGCAATGGCCCATGGGCGTTTTGCTATGAACTGCTGTGCCCGGTGAATCCCAAACGCGCTTCATCGTGTTGAACAGTCCCACGATGCTGCAAAAGTCTTGCTCTTTGCTGCCGTAATCGCGCAGACAACGCGATGGCTGCACCGCTGGTGGCAATCCCAAAGAATATTTGACGTTAAAAAATTGACGTTATTTTTTGCCACAGTTGCGTGAAGAAATAGCCTCTGCTCCGTAAAGTGTCTTTCAAGCCTTCTTGGTTGGAGTCTTCTTGGTTGAAAATACCTTGGCGTCTCGCTTCTAAAGCACGAGGCAACAGGAAGCCATCTGCGCTGCTGACATCTTCCTTTGGCTGGGTTGCACAGACCAGAGTCTGTATCCAACAGTCCGTTTGCGAGCCTATCTCAACCCTCCCACTCCTTGTCAGCGCTACACAGCGCCCTCATGTCGCGTGCCGCTTGGCTGGCGGCCCTGCGGTCGGTGCTGTCCCCGCACGCCAAGAACACGCTCACACCCGCCTGGGCAGACGTGTCCACAAGTGCCACAAGTCGCTTGCCTGCGAGGAAACGTGACGCAAGGCAGCTAGCTCTTGGGCGGTATGATTAGGCTTAGGGTTGGGTTAGGGTTAAGGTTACCGGGCTCAACCCCAACATGGGCTGAATGCATACACAACTTTGCTGCCCATAATGCGATTCAAAAGTAGATGGCACCGGCGAGTTGCTCATGGGGTTATACTCTTCCATTCAAATCGTGTGTTATTGAGGACAATCACAGCGTGGTGCCTTGGCTTCGCTCCTACAACTGCTCGCCCCACCCACGCTGAGCCCGTGACACTGTTGCTCCACACACTCTTTTTCGCACCCTCTTACCTTCTGTCACCATTTGTGACTCACACACCTCAGCGACTGGCTCAGCAAGCGAGCGGCCAGCGCTGTTATCAGCAGCGAACCCCCCGCTGTTTGCAAAGGGCCCTGACAAGTGCCTGCCACCCCTAGGGGTGCCGCTCACAGAGGACACAAAGGATGAGAAGAAGCGCTGCGCCAAGGCAGCCATGGCGGTGCGGGGTGTTCCAACCGCCTGTGTGACAAGAGTGCCAACAGGGAGTGAGAGTGTGAGTGTGTGACAACGGAGGTAGTGGGAGAGAGAGCGTGTGACAACAGAGAGTGAAAGTGAGACTTACAACAGAGAGGAACAACACTGTGCAAGATCTTGATGGTTAAGAGCTCAAACAGGCACTGTTGAGCACACTGGCATGTGACACTGGCTCGGATGGGACATGACGTCCGTGATTGGAAGCAAATTCAATCAGCGTGATGAAGGGAAGAGTGTGACGATCAGAGATCACACCAGGGTGATTACAAGTGCGAGCCCTAGCTTGAGATGGGGATGCAAGGGTCACACACACACAGAGGAAAAGCACGAAGGTGAGAGTCAGGAATTGAGCTTGATACAGACTGGAGCACGGGCTGCTGCACTGGTCTGAAGTATGGTACAATCTGCCATAAGCAAGCATGAATGGCCCCACCGTTTAATCCGTACCATGCACGCACCTCCGAGCCCCCCAAAGACGGTCGGCTCCGCACCGACCCCTGGGTCTGCAGCCCACCATTGTCCTGCGGGCCGCTAAGGCGACCCGAGCCATCCTGTGCCAGCGGTTCGCTGCCCATTGCACTGCCCCGCCCGCTGTTGCTGGTGTCCGGGGTGCAAAGGCTCAGGTGTGGCTGTGCACTGATCATGAATGCCGCCAGCATGTCGCAGCTCGCCTTGAAGAACAGCTGCAGGGCCTCAGAGCTCTGAGCAGGACCGCTGGAGGAGCTAAGAGCCCTGCGAATGGGCAGGTGAGGAATGGCAAGGTTGTACTAAAGTCGCAGAGTGTATTCTCGCTAGGGCTCAAAAGGCATGGATGCCGCGTCAACAGGGGCCTCATGCTACCATTGAGCCAGGGTTGTGGCTTCATAAAGTGCGCTTGCACCGCTGTTGACAAGGGGCTGAGGCAGGGATGTGGGCTCAATCAAAGGCTGGTGTTCTGTTCTTTGCCACCACAGCAGACCAGAGGTCAGGGATCTCGCACTCACAGGGGTGTACCATTGATCTTCCCAAAGGCATTGGATCGCAGCAGGACTTCAAAAGTCCATGGGCCGACTTCTTTGCACTTCCATTGCAAGTTGCATAGTATGCTACCTGTCCGTAATCAGTTTCCTAGCAAGCACCTTCCACAGCACGTACCCCGGTTGGCTGCTTCTGTTGGCCGGGTGGGTTGGGCTGTTTTGTGCGTGTGCTAATCTCTATGACCAGAGCGCTGGCCTGCTGGCTTTTGTAATGTCGTAATCATCCTACACAGCATGCACTCCTATTGCACGTATGCCAACTGATGTGCCCACCTGCGGGTGATGGATGCCGCACTAGCAGGGCTGCCCATCCGTTTCCTGACGGTTGGGCTGCACATGGGGTTGAAACGTGTGGCTCCCTCCAGGCGCCGGTGGCCCCAGTATAGTGTGACGCGGGCTGTGGCGGGGTGTGAGATGTGCACCACCGCTGCCAGGTCGAAACTGATGCTTGAGAACTGGGGCACGGGCAGCATGCACCACACAGGGGTCTGCATGGCGGTGGGGCAGCAGGCACAGTTACAGCATGCAAGAAGCCTTGAAGCAGACACAAAGACCTTGCCTTCTGCCACTGCCACATCTGAACAGAGCACCAGGGATGGCACCAATGCGGCAGCAGGCATGACTGCCGTGCTAAACAAAACTAGTGAGCAGGTATGCAACTCCTGTCAACAACAAGGCACGTCTGTTTTTGGGCTGAGTACAAATCCAGCATTGGGAGAGATCATGGAACAGCGTTTCACACCTGTAGCACGTGCTCGGCCTTGTGCGCATGGCTTGTCACCAGGGACGCGATGTCGGCCACAGACATGCCCGCACCACACAGCAGCAGCAGCATGGCGTCTGCAGGGTTGCAAGAGCGCAGTGGGATAAGGGCTGTGCAACAATTGGTCACCGGTTGGCTGAGTTTACACAAAAGGGTGGCTGCTAGAGTGGCAGCCGGCCTCTATGACTGTACGCGGCGATGACAAAAGTACAGCAGACCCAAGTGAATGTCAGCCTGTGTTTGTCTGTCTTTCCGCCTTACCGCATTCTTGCTCAGGGTAGGTCAGGGTGGCGTGCATCATACCCCGCACCGTGCCCTTTTTCAGGACATACCTGGTGTAAATAGAAACATACCCCTCTTCCACATGCAGTCCGCCTACCTCCCATGACCTTGACCATGACTAGCCTCTGGTGCCGCTCCTGCTGATCGTGGCCCGTCACATGCACTGGCACCTCCGCATGCTGATGCTCGCCCTGTGTCAGCAGCACACACGGCACACACAGCACTGCTTCAGTTATCATGTGCTGATTGAACCCTGACCTTTGCTTGAAGTTGACGCTAACTGACTGAACGGAACTGCAATACAACGCCGCATGTGCTCTCATACACGCGGGCCAGTCGGCATACTTGTATAGTTCAGCAATGGAAGCACGTGTTTGAACTTTACTTGAACCATATGCCTTGTAATGGAAACCAGTGGAATTCTTGTACCTGGGGCCCCTGGTGTGTGGACAGGTGCTGCAGCAGCCGCTGCTGTAGGGCCGGCAGCGCTGCCCACCCCTGTGAGGCCCCGACATACATCCCCTCGCGTGTGAGAGCGGCCAGGGGGGTGGGCACTGCCTGGTACATGGCGGACAGGGCCGAGGCGAGGGAAGCCCTGTCCTTGGGGGAAGCGCCCAGCCACTGCAACACCCCACACATGGACAAGCGCATCGACGTCACCTTCTCGACTGCATCATCCTGTCGTAGAAAGTCAACTGCTGGCCTTACAAATGTTTGACTTTCCACAATTATGCTTTCTGCCAATGGTGTATGCAGAAAACTTTGCTTGGCACCGCCGTGTCTCGCCAGCGGGCTGTTTTCCCATCTGGTCTGTAATGTCAACAAGACCTCTTGTCTCATTACTGCAAGCAGTTGGTCGGAAAGTTTGTAAACACGGCTCCTGACTTGTTGCTGCCAGACATGTTAGAGCGTTGGCCCATGCATGTCCCGTGCACCTGTGGCCCGGGCAGCAGGGCGCATGGGAAGAGTGCGTCATGGGCAGTCAGGGCGTCAATCCAGGCCATGCCTGCAAGCAGCGTGTGGGCAAAACACCTGGAAAGGACGTGCAAAACCCAACTTGTTCCCTCACCCTTGCTCCTTTACCTGGAGGACTTTCACCCAGAGCAGGAAGGGAGTAAGGTGGGAAAAGACGGGCAAACTCAGGCCTGGAGGCAGGAGAAAGCAAGCCAGGCTGGCAAGGCACTGACTGCAAACGTGATAAAATCTGCAAGATCCCTCACCTTCAACACTAGTTTCTTCCATTGCTGGCCACGCCCTTACCCAATCAAGCTGACTGTGCTTAAGCAGCTCCATCTAAGCCTGATCACAGGGTCCTTCAAGTAGTACACTCCATATCAAAGGTTCCTTCGGCCAGTACGCCCTTACCATCGAAGCTTGAACTATGAGGCAGCTTCATGTACGTGTTACCTCCTACCTAAACCTGTGCACTACTCCTGTCTGGGTCTAAAGTGGTTAGGCAGCTCCACCTAAGCTGTACCATAGATTGCTTCAACCTGTACGCTCCTTACCTCTGAGGTGCCTCCTGAGCTGGTCCACCCCCCTGGCTTCCGCCTGTGCCAGCACCTGGCGCCCCACACACATCTGTATGCCTGCGCACACGGCCTGCGAAGCCACACACACGCGGTCATGTGGACGGCATACCTAGAACTTGAACACACCTGACTGGATCCAGCGCACAAGCGTGACAGTTCGTCTACTGCTAGCAGCGAGCGGCTGTTGGCACAGCACGAGCACATTGGCATCAGTGGCAGTTGTTTGTGGGAGGGATCTAAATAGAACAGCTGTCACATGCCTAAGACTCTCTGAGCCTGCATGGGGCTGCCACACGTGATGGAATGGGACACCTAGTAGCGGCCTGCCAGAGGCACCTGTTCTGGCAAGCACGTTACTAGCAGGTTCATCTGAAGCTCCATCGACAACAATCTAGTCCCTGCACCATACCTATGAGTACGCGTGCAGTTTTCTAGACGTGCGTGACCATGTCTGTATATTTCGCATGCACACCCTAGGCAGGTCTGTGCATTGTAGCGCCATCCTTCTGTCAATCTATGTATAAAATCCGGTCACTATGCACACCTGTAGCAAGCCATGCAACAGCTCCTGGCTGACCAGTTTGTTGCTCGTCGCTAGGATCAGCAACAAGTGGTTTGGAGACCTGCATCAGCATCAGACAAGCATAATGCACAGTTTAGAAGCAAATTTGACGTAAGCACGGGCCACCCTGAATTGCGACCAGCCAAACACCTAGTCAACCGCTGTCACATGTCTGTTTTGTTCGCCTCGCTCCTTTTGTTTTCTTGCTCATGTAGGTGGGTCAAGGCAGTGCCCATACCTTTCCGGTGCTTATCTCGGCCCAGTGCCCACGGTGCAAACAGATGGTTACATACTTTCAGATCTTCACAAGCCTGCCAGCCCCACTATAAATTTCAACCCCAGGCCCCTGGATTTATCCATTGTGCCTCACTCTTCATACACGATCTGCACATTGTCTGTGCCAAAGGCCTGCACCGCGTAGCCCTTGCTGCTGCCGAAGCTGGCGATGCTACACAGGAGGCCCAAGGTGGGGAAGGAGGGGGTCTGCACGTCGCCATGCGTCCGAACCAACAGCGTACGGCCACCCTCATCAAGAATGGCAAACAGCTGTGGCATGCCAACGGTACTGCACAGGGCCGTGAGCCTGTGTGAGTGGAGCTAGGCGGGTGTATGAGCACTGTTTGGCGTGCTTGTCAAGTGGTTGTGGTGCACCGTTGTTGTTGTTGTTGTTGTTGTTGTTGTTGCTGTGTGGATAACTGTTGAAGCCCCAGGTGGCTGTGTTGGGCGTTTGAGCTGTGTGTGAGGCCACGTGAGGCCTGTGATAGCTGTGTCAGCAGGTCATGCCACACTGGTCAGCTGGTGTTGAGAACCAGGACTGCTGTTAGTGTTGTTCTGCTTGCGTGCGCTTCTGACGTTGTTGCTGTTGATGGCTGCTGTTATGGCTCGAGCGCCATAACTTGCTGCTGGTGGATTTGTCGCTGATGGTGAGCACAGGTCCTTGCCCGTATCAGTGAGTGGTGGCTACTGCAGAAGCTTGCCAGGTGTTGCTTCGAGGTTGGTCAGACCCATTGCTAAGTCGTGAGGTGGTGCACGTCTGGTCTGTGTGCACCTTTTACATGGAGGGAGTGCGCAACTGCATGCATTAGATCAACTCTCCTCATTGCTCTGTCAGGCATGAGAAATGTTCGGCAACTGCACGTTTCCAAATACTTGCAATCAACAAATTTAGCAGTCATCAACGTGAAACCTTGGACGCAGTAACGGCGACAAGTTGAACACAGGCGACCGTCCAGCTAGCGACATTTGCACTTGAGCCAACAGACCGTCAACACTGGCATCTTTCGCCAAAAAAAAGATGCATTCAGCGCCTATGACCTTTGGACGCATGTCGCCGTCACCGGCATGTGCGGCCATTCCTCCGCCAGACGGACACTGCATGACAGGCCTGGTAAGACATCTGGAGCTTTGAGAGGTGCTAGCTGGAGCATTTGGGAATGCATGTGGGGCCTGGCAGAGGCAAAACAGCATGACTGGCAGGTAGCCATGTGGCCATAGACGGGGAACAGACCGGCTTGGCATCCGTTTGTGGAGACTGAGCTGCTGTGGAGTGGCCCATGTGCTAGGGGCAGCAGTGGTTCGAACACCAGCATGCACACCGTTGGCCCATGTTCCAACACCGCGCCGCATGGTGGCTGCAGGTGCCACACATGCAGCGGGCTCGGCAGTGGCACAACACGAGCAGGCCTCAGCCCTCTCATCAAACACCAGGCAAGGACTCAGACATCATACTGCCTGTGCAATGGACTGCACAAGTCATCACAGCACACCAGGAGGATCGTCGTGCATTCAAAGCACAAATGGCACATGGGGTCTCCTCTGACGCAGCCACGGTAGTAATGGTTTACTGCTTGACAAAGGCTCGGCCGATGACTGCTCCATGTGTTCCTGACACTTCTGAGTGGTGCATTCATCACTCAGACACCATTCAGGCAGGGCAGACATGATTCTCTTGCTGTGGCACCCGGATGCATGTGCATGCCATGACAGTAATGAGACGTGCATGAGGCACGTGCCTGCTCTTTGTTGCTCGTATGCTTGCGCGGTCTTGCCAGCTGCAAGTTGCACTTGCTTCCATTGTACATGCAGTGCTGCACAGTGGTGTGACAAGGCATGCCACACCGTCACATGCTACACTGGAAACCGACGATGATGACGCACCAGGTGTGTGGGTGGGTCGGAGTACAAACTGTGTGGGTGGAATTTTGAGTGTGTGGGTGCATAAGAGAGATGCGATGTGTGGATGGGCAGACGCCTGTACCTCCTTTTCCATGCACTAGATTCCCTGTTGCCTGTGCAGCCGTGGCCACATGTCCGGTGATTGGATGGGCGGGTTTCCTTAGCAACGATCCATCAAATGCTTGCCAACGCACTGGTGCTGTCTACGTGTGCAGCGGCGGGCAAGGCCCTGAGGGTGGAGCGTCTGCTGGCCAACCTGGGGTACGCCAGCCGCAAGGACTGCCAGGTGCGGGCGGCACCACAGAACGGAACCGTCCGCACACCCGGTCCCATTGAATGACCTGGAGATGCATGCAGCGCTTGTCGTTCACATGACATGGCAGTGTCAGGGAATCTGAGTTGATGATGAGGGTGTTGGTGCAAGGAGATGGTACTGCACTGCCATGCACTGCTGCACCGTCATTATCATCATTGTCATCATCACAACATTAGCTTTGAACACACAGAAATAAAAGTAAATGACTGCGCGGCGTTGCGGATGGAGCCATTCTTTTCCAACTTCCCTGTCCTGGCGGTCACTCGTCCATGACCTTTCATGCGCATGCAGACGCTAGTCAAGAAGGGGCGTGTGCTGGGCCGGGGCGGAGCGAGGCTAAAGGTGGGTGGCGGCATGGCCGAGCACGCAAATCGTGCAGCATGTGCTGGAGTGTTGTTGCCTGCTGGGGTGTGGTGGCGAGGCTAAAGGTGGAAATTATTTCTATGAAGTAAGCTGGCATGACACCATATGCTCCATGTGCCCATGTGCCCCATGTGTCAGGTCGGCGACAAGGTGTTCCATGAGGACATGACGCTGGACGGAGAGCCGCTGGACCCCCCCTTCCCCATGTCCCTCATGCTACACAAGCCCGTGGGATACGTGGTCACCAGCCCGGACGACGAGCGCATATCCGACCCCAAGATATACGACCTGCTGCCGCACAGGTAAAGGCATTGGAAGGCTGTGCGGACAGTGTAGACTCAAAGTAGAGTCAAGATTTGAGTACCCGTAGAACATAATTCAGTGGGCGTAAGCAGGTCAGCCTTGACCGTGATGTAACTCTGGCACGCACATCAGGACCACAGAGCCGGGGTGTGTGTGTCTGTGGGTGGAAACACACTTGAAGAGGCCATTTAACCTTACTTGTTCTTGTTTGTCCCTTTCTGTTTGCATGCTCTGCTACGGGGATTAGGCACAAGAAGACTGTGTCTGAGTGTCTGGAAGCAGGGGAAAGGTCCCATCTTGCACATCTCGCATGCCTGTTCCTGCCCAGCCCCAAAATTCATTCCCTCTCTTTAGCATCTTGAGTATCTTCCTACATTTGTGCCCGCCCGGTCCGTTCCTGTCCATCCCTTGCTCATTTGTTTATTTTGTGCCCGCCCGGTTCCCATTTCATGCACTGCCTGGCTTGCCCCGTTAGCTGCTGCCCGCCTGCCCCAACCCCCCTTGTGTGTAGGTATGGCGCACGGCGGCCGTTTCTATCCTCCATCGGTCGGTTGGATAAGGACACCTCGGGGCTGCTGCTGCTCACCGACGACGGCCAGCTGGTGCACCGGGTTAAGTCACCCAAACAGGGGATTTGGAAGGTGTGAGAACATTGGGTGGATGCGGCGTGCACTGTGGGTCCTGGGCTGTGTGGGTGCCCTGTACTCCCCTGGCATGGGCTGCTTGAGCCCTGTTCCTACCACACATCTGACCCGCCGGCGTCATCCTTTCCTCTTCAAATCCTTTGGGCATCCGACCATGTGGTTTTTGGAACGTTAGGTTTGTGGTGGTTTGTAGGTTCGTGCAGCACCCTGGACAAGCCCCGCTGATGCCACGTGCTGACAGTGCTGATGCTTGGGACACGGGCAATGGTGATTCTGGGACGGTGTTGAGGACGGCGACGGCCGCGCTTGTGCTGGTACTGATGGTGATATTGTTTTCCAAAAGCAACCTTCAGTACTGTGAAGGTCATGTGATTGTGAGTATGTTGAAGTAACTGCTGATGCTGGTATGTTGCTGGTGATGGGTGCCCCACTAGGTTGACGCTGCTGCTGATGGTGGTGGTGGTGATCACGGTTATGGTTATGGTTATTATGGATTCCCCCTCCCTCCCAGGTGCACGATGGTGATAGTAACATATGACAACTGCTGATGGTGAGGTGATGTGAAGATAAGAATCTCAGAATCTCAGTTTGGCGGTGTGGTGCCTCTCGGACGCGTAGCAGTAATTGAAGTAAGCCTTGTTGGACCGATGTGTTTTCGACCCCTCAGGTGTACGAGGCACGTCTGTCGGCCCCGCTCACGGATCGGCAGGTTGCGGCAGCAGCCAAGCGGTTCGCGAGCGGCAGCCTGACGCTTGTGGGTGACCTCCAGCCCCTGCTGCCTGCAGCACTGGCCATGAAAGATGATCAGACAGCGCTGCTCACAATCATGGAGGGAAGGTACCACCAGGTGGGGTAAAGGGCACAAAATCGACATGCGCAAAATCGACAAAATGGGAAAGGGCAGCGATTATGGTGCCACCAAAAACCGCAGTGCTCCAAAGTAGGTTGCGAATTGGGCCACAAACTAAAGGATCTGAGTTGGGCAGCACGTTGAGGCTGTAGAATTGGAGCTGTATGGCACTAAGGGCGGAGGTGAGAGGAGGGCACAGGGTGCGACATTTGCTTCTTGCTGTGCTGAAGGGTGGCTGAAATGGTGCCACCCAGGGTCTCTGCCAGCGGACAGCAGGCCCGACAGCAGACATAGAAAATGGGAGCAGAAGCGGGCAAGGTCCAGGGCTGATCTTGACAATTGTCATCTGCTCGATACTCCTCTCACACTGTTAGGATCCAATTGTTGCATCTGATAGCCTCAAATAGTGCCCCTCGTCTATTCTCTCTCTCTCTCACACACACACACACACACACACATATACATGCATGCACATGCACGTCTACACATACACACACACAGTCACATGCTCTCTCTCTCTCTTCTCAGGTGCGGCGCATGTTCACAGCCATGGGTCACGAGGTGTTGGCGCTGCACCGCACGCATGTGGGCGGCCTGGCCCTGCCTGGAGACCTGGGGCGGGGCGAGTATAGGTCGCTGACGGCTGCGGACCTGGAGGCTGTGTTCAATGGGCCAAGCACAGAGGAGGTAGGGTTTGGATTCATTGGGCCAATCACAAAAGAGGTAGGCAGCAGGGCAGTGCCATGGCTCAGCTTAGGATTTACTCCAGTACAGAGCGTGATGTAGAACGCTTGACAGTTAGCAGTTGGTGCGTATCTGCAAGTTTCTGTCGAGGACAGGCAGAAGGGTGGTTGTCTGGCCCTTGGTGTGGTTGTGCATACTAACCAAGGCTCCAGATTTGACACGTTGATAGGTTCAGAGCAGTTATTGGCTGGTCATCACGTGTACGAAACCTTGTGCTTATCAGTAATGCGTTCGATTGGGCCGATAAGACTTGAGAGGCGTGGTAACTCGACCTAATTATACCTTGCCGTGCCTGGTGGTTGCAGGTGCTGGGTCGCAGCACCAGCCCCCAGGCGCCTGGCTTCACACCAGCAGCCTTAACTGCACCTCACCAGGCGCTACAAGGCACACACACCCCTCAGGCAGCTGAAAAAGGGGAAAACCAGAGCCAGCCAAACCAGGCGCCTCTCCCCACAGGCCAGCATAGTTTGAGTGAAGAACAGGGTGGCAGCGCTGCTGCGGGTAACCAAGGGAATGAGGTTGAGCCAGGGGCTCAGAGTGACGCGGGGGTAGAGCTAGCAGAGCTGCAGCTTGCTGAGTTGAGAGAAGGGGTGAAGGCGTACCGGGTCGGGGAACGTCGGTTGCGGCGAGTGGCTGCTTTTAAGAGACGCGCAACCCCTGAATGAATTACTGTTGCATGAAAGGTGAAATCTGAACAAGATGCGTCGAGGTGCTGGTATGTGTGTGCTGTGGCAATTGGAATGGACAATGGAGCCACTGTGGTGGTTTTGAAGAAGTGTCCAGCTGGCAGTCACAACCATGACGACGGGTCTCGGGGCACAGATGTGGGAAGAGTGGCCAGGCGCAACGAACTGAACGCGCTTCTCTTCAGCAGTGACAAGACACAGTACCGCACCATGTATGTGCCCATGTCGCGTAAATCTTAGCAGAGTTTCTTACACTGGGGTAGCCTCATCATCATACACCACTGCACATGGCAGCTTGAAACCATGCCACTGCACATGGTGGGTGTGTGGCCCACATAGAAAGGCATCAGAGGCACGGACTTCACTCCCACGCTGTCAGACAAGCAAAAACGTACACAGACTCGGACGGTAAGACTTGTGATCACTTTGCAAAAACAGTCCGAAAACCTTGGGACAGTCGCCTTGGACTTCGGACAACTTGACAAGCTGAACACACACAACATTCCAGATAATCCAGTTGACATATCTCAAGACCAAAAACGCGAATATGGGCTTGTTGCCCTGGTATGCTGGTCAGAGGGCCTTGTAATGTGTCAGATGAAGCCCTACTATGAGAAGAACGTGTCAAGTCACGTGAATGTCATGTTGGAGTGTTCTGAGTTTGTTAGCAGGGCAACCGTACAAGGCACATTGGCCATCGCGCAGGTACCGCAACCAGTCTTTGGTTCTGTTCTGTAGGCTGCGGCATGTATACTCTTCAGCAAGCGCAGAGCCACACCCACTGTAGATCCCAAAGATGTTGATCTAGTCAGTACGATGGTACCTGCAACACCAGAGGACTGCCACAGTGGCGTCGGACTTGAAAACGTGAACTCGCACCGGCCATCAGAAGAGCACTCACAGCTTGCATGTGGTTGCATAGTGCAGAGGCCTGCTCGGCAGTCAGCGGGTGCAACTGGGCGGGCAAAGGAAAACGGCTGCACGGAACGGGTGGGGACAGTCTGGAGTTGGAGTACCCAGCAGGCATCTGAGGCCGCTTTCTAGGTTCTGACCTGTGACTCTTCAAGGTGCTAAGCGCGTGTGGAGCACCTGTGACTGCCAGCCGGGTCAGATCCGTTCAAAGTGCACGGGTCAGCACGTGTGGAAAGTGCATGTGCAGACACCGCTGGTGCAGACTGTGTAGAAACACAGCTTATCCGCCCTTGATTTGGCTTGCAGCCTCAACCAAGGGTTGCACTGAGGCCTTCTGCATGCCGCACAGCCGCACGAAGTCGACCCACAGCAGCGAGCCCACGAACGTGTTGGCCGTGCGCACAATGAAGGACAGCACGTGGCACAGCTGGCTGTTGCCCTTGAAGACCGTCTCAATGCCACGCTCCTCGATGATGCCAGCGATCATCTGGTACCGCAGGTTGCTGGAAATGGACATGTAGACGCCGTACGCTGCGCTGGTCTGCAACACGTTCTGTGGCTTGTTGGGTGGGGACCATGTGGGGTCGACGGCCTGGCGAAGGAGCACCAGTAGGTTGGTCAGACCCACACCTGCAAGCAGACAAAGGATGGATACACTGGTGTTGATGCAAGTGTTGGTCAGTCATCCGAGTCAATGACGTGCTCATACCAGGTATGGGCGCCCACTGTACATTGGCTGCACTCTTTCACGCGTTGAGATGGAACGTCAGGTCTGAATACTACGCAGCAAACAGGCAGGCTCTTATGACAACCAATCTGTGCTGTGACCCTATAACTGCCACCTCCTGTTCTGGTCAGGTAGTGCGCCGTGATAAGCAGTAAGAGCCTGTAGCCCCATGCAACCCTTCAATCCATCCAGTGCGCCATGCACCAACTCGTGCACCAAAGCATGTCGAGCCATGGCGCCATAAGCATGTGAATGTGCCGCTTACCCAGCATGGATGCGCCAAAACCGACGCCCAGCAGCTTCCCGCCGTTACGCACGATGGCGCCCATGCGCTGTCCGAGTGTGAAGGGTTGCATGCCGGGTGCCACCCGCTGGAAGGCGTTGTCCGGGCAGCTGGCCAGGAAGTTCATCAGGGCATTGCTGGTGGCCTTGCGGTTCCTGAATGGAGCGTGGACGTGCAGGCATGCAGCTTCAGGCATGCAGGCGGGGAAGGTGAGGCGTGCAGCGTGGCACCATACATGCCATCCCACCATGCACACTTCATGTGAAGCAGAAGCCATGATGATCAAGGACCACCTGGTGGTTTTCACAGTGACTGAGTGATGCATGCAGCCTTGCCCTGCATGCTTACATGAAGATTGGCCAACCAATTGCCTTTACATACTGGTATGTCTGATACACATGTTCGCACACGCGCACACTCACGTGTAAGAAAGTGTGGGTGCTGGGATCCACGTGAGCATAAAGTCGGCAATGATGGCCATGACGACGTTAGCGGCAACAAAGTCGATCTCAGGCCAGAAGCTGTCCCCGCGCTTGGCATTCTCTGCCGTCACCTTGGTCACCACTCCAATGCCGCACTCAATGCCCACCTGTATCATGCACAGGCATGTGATCATGCATGGCCGTGACTCGAGCATGTCAACATGGTAAGTGCATGCCATTTGCGAGGATTGCCAGAGCATGGGCACAGACTGACGTCGTTGGTTAGCGCTGCAGAAATTTGGCAATTTTGAAAAGACACGATGCGAGACATGGCACAGTGCGTTTGGTGTATGATCACTACTGCGCATGCCTTGACCCACATGCAACAATAGGCATTCTTGACCACTGCCCTGATTCCTGTTGAGCTCCTGGCCCTTCCCCACAGGCTTCAACATTTCCCAAACAGTGCGCACCTTGACAGGGAAGGAGGGGTCACCCAGCAGGCGCTCGCGGAATCCTGCATGGAAGCATATCGGTGAAGGAACGACATGCGTCTCATGCACACAGGGCTTGTAGCATTCTGCCACGCTGATAGAGGCAGCACAACAAATGGATGAAGCTTCGTCGTGTTTGATACATTGCCATTCTTTTCCTATCATAGCTTGAAGCACCAAAACCGTGGCTGTCATCTTGTCCCACAACATGGTGCAGTGTCAAGCGCATGCATGTACGCTAACTATAACCTGTCTGCACATAACGTACCTTGCCAGCCCCACACCATCTTGGCCCAGAAGTTTGCCTCCAAGTCGAGGAACCGCCTCAGAATCTCAGGTGTAACCTGCCGGAGGCAAACACCAGAGAATAGTCAGCCAGTATATGGGCGTATGCTCCTCGACCAACGCTGACAGGTGTGCAGAGCCATGCAGGTGCCGTGCCACGTGCCTTTCACCTACGCATGCGAATGTCTGGTGCTACTATAACGCATGCACACGGACTCAGCAGGCTCGCACTGGCATATGTGTATGTCGGATACCAGGTGTCCTACCTTGCCTGCCCTCAAAGCTGACGCAAAGTCAGCGGGAAAGCTTTCTAAAGATCGACCAGCAGCCGCCAGCATTGCTGCAATGGCGGGGTCCAAGGGCTGTCCACCTGCAGAGCAAACTCCAAGACAGGCATACAGATAAACTCAGTGGTTATATTGAGTTCAAATGCCCGGCTCTGGCAGCATGTACCTACCTGGTGTGCTTGGGCTGCCACCGTTGCCACCGTTGTCGCCGCCACCATTGCCGTCATTTCCACCGCCCATGCCATTGTTGTTGCCTCCACCCGTGGCTGGGACTGCCACAGCTGGCTCTGCATGCAAAATGCATGTGCCAGCAAGATATCACAAAGCGCAGGATCCAAAGCAAGCAAACGCTGGTCGACCACTTGTGTCGCTGCTAGCACTGCTACAACGCCCACCATTCGCGCTGCACACAACCTGGCGTGTGTCCTGATCATCTGTCAGATGGGCCGGCACGATTTGCGATCGCACTCCTGGCAGGCGTGACGGAAGGCCCCGCGATGCCGAAGAGCACTTGACAAACACACACTGCTTCCTGCTGAGTAGCCTGGCTGCCCGAGCAGTCGGCATCTGCATTTTGGTTGCCTGCATCCTTGCTGCGATTTCGGCGCGTGCCCGGAACTCTCGGCTGATTTCCACCCAACTCACCCAGCTCAGGCGGATGGATGGCTGTCAATTGCCGCGCAAGTTTCCACCTGCAACACACCTGCACAGCTCACACCCTCGCCACACGTGCCGCACGTTGTCAGAATTTCAAGCTCACTGTTGTGCCTGCAGGGTTGTGCCTGCAGACCTGTAGTCGTGATGGCCTTGTTCACGTATCGGCCTTTTGACCTTGGGATCCGGATCCTGGGCTGGCCTGGCGTACGGCCACATGTCATGTGTACCTGAGCCAGCCTGATACCCGGACTTTCAAGTTTATAAGACTGTGACGTGTAAATTCATAAGCTTCAACATGCTCATTATCAGGCTCCAACAACGAATAGCATTCGTGCTGAGCCAGCTTGCATGCAGATTTCTACGTGTGCACAGAAGGCACAAAGATGTGGATTCTCGCCAATCATTGATGAGCAGTTTGACATAGCAACTGCTCCGGCTGCAGCACTGTAGGCCTTCTTGCAACAGACTTCTTGCCACGGTGCTTTGGCGGATGATTTGGCAGGCAGTCTTAGCAGGTGCTCTGCAGGTGCTGTAGCTGTACGGCACAGGGAGCTCCATTCATTACTTCTGGAAAGTTGGAAAGTCCGTGGCTTAGCAGGTAGCACAACCTCAGCATCAAAAACGTGACCTTAGCATCCAAAACGTGAGCTTTCTTTCAGTTTCCTGGCAAACTGCCACTGCATTTGACACAAGTGCGGACGCTGTTCAGCTGCTTGTTGCCTCGCGGAACGATTGACCCCACATGCACCCTTGTACAATCAAGGAAGATTTCCTGTCGTTGCAGGGAGTGATCAAGATGGTTCCATTCCCTCTGCTTGTGACAGCAGCACGTGCAAGCGCTCAGTCGTCTGTGGACTTGTGCTGGAAACATGCAAGGAAGCTTGCTTCAGAAAGCACAGGCCGCCCTGCATCAAAGCTGCATATTTTTTCAACGTAGGTGCCATCCCAACTGCACACTGACCCCCGTGGCACGCCTGCAGCAGGAGGGTGATTGGAGCTGCCTCCACCACCTCCGACGCTCCGGTTACTTCCACTGCCCCAACTTCGCCAGCAACCACCCCAGGTAATTCCAAGGGCAGCATAGCCACACGCTCGTCTACCAAGCCATCAGCTGCGTCTGAACTGCTGCGACACAACTGTAGCGCGCCCGCCTCTGCCACCGCTTCCAGAGCTTCGCACATGGTGGGCAGCCGTCTTGCAATCGCCTCTTTGTGCCGGGTTAGGTCGGTGGGCTCCGCCAGCCCCATCAAATGCAATAGGGACTCGCGCAGCTGTGACAGCAAACCAGGCATGTAACGGAAGTTCGGAAAGCTGCCCTTGCCACTCCCATCGCCAGCAGCGTCCGCCGTTTGCCCCTCCGCTTGGTTCTGCGGCGGTCCCGCCCCGCCTGCGTCTGCTGTCGCGCCACCACCTGAGCTAGCCACAGCTGAGCTGTAAGCGCTGCCCGCTCCTAAGCTATCCAATGCACTGCATAGTACAGTCAGTGTGTCCATGAGCGTGGTCCCCAGCACGGTGCGACTGGGCACGGCCTGCAGACACGCCGCGGCTTGGGTGCGGACCTGAACACAGGCAAGACGGCAAGCACAGCTTTCGCCAGATTGACGCATGTGAGAGAGTTTGGGAATGATCAACAGTCAGCTGTAGCTCAAAGCCTAGCTTTGCGGCCACATGAACTTGACGATGCCCATTGTGGCTACGGCAGGACTGACAATACAACTGGTGGTCTGTCTGTCTGACCATCCAAACAACGCAACCCAAATCAAGCGACAATGTGTGCTGCTGTTGCTGACAGTTGCAATGGAGCAAGGCCAAGGGTTAAGCGGAGGAAGCGCAGGTGCAGAGCCGTACGTAGATGCCAACGGAATCACATGCAGGCTAGGTACACGCACTCATCCTCCTTCCTGTTGCCTAGTTTTGTCAGCCCTGGCCCGTCGACTGCGTCCCTACCTTGAAGTTGCCACAGTCGCGCACCAGCAGCGTGAGCAGCATGAGTAACGGCGTGCACATGGCTGCCATGTGGCGCTCTGTGGCCGTCAGCGGGCTGGAGAGCAGCGCCTGCGTGGCCAGGCAGGCGGCCCACTGCACCTTGACGTTGCCTGTGGTCACGCCGCTCTGAAGACAGCCCACCGCCTGCACCAGCCACCTGCACAGCACAACAACACATGCAACGGTCCTAGAAACGGTTCCAGCTGCCAATGTGCAAGGCGCATGCGGGCTTCCTGCATGTGCCTGGCTGTGGTTGCAGGTGGAGGCAAAAACCAATGCCGCCTTCGGCGTGCAACGGCGCATGAGGCACAAAGCATATATAACATGCAGAAAAGCGTGACAGGCGCAATCCTACAAGTATGTACGAAGAGGTTTGGCCACCGCTTGATTGCGTGAACAGTGCTTGACCTACAGCACCAGAGGTGGAGTTGCCAACGTATGTGATATGTACGTGCTCTGATGCTGGTGATGCTGGCGATGCATGATGCTGTTCGCTGTAGCGCTGGCGTGGAAGCACGCTCCCAACATAGTATGACATGCACACGCACCCTTCCATGTCCCTGGCGCTGTCCTCCCCACTCATGTGCGGCAGGCAGAACAGCAGCGCCCCCAGCGCCCGCATGCCGCACGCACGCACTTTCTCCGCGTCATCTTGTGCCGCAACCAGCGCAGCTTCCCGCAGCGCAGCGGCATGACGCATGGGGGCGAACCCAACCCTACCATGCACATGTGGTAGCACTGCCGCCTCCCCTGCTGCATGCTGTTCCATGCTCGCTGACTGCCCCTCTCCCTGCACTCCACCTGCCACAGCCTGCCCTTGCCCTTGCGTCTGTGCCTGCCCCTGTGTACTGCCAATCACAAGCTGCTGGTCCACGCTGCCTCCCACCGGCGCCGCACCAATGCATGAAGCAGCGATCGCTTCACAGGCGGTCGCATGCGCCCATGCAGCCGCAACGCGCACGGACTGAACCGCGTCCTTCAGAACCACAGGAAGAGCGGTTAGGATAGCGGAGGCGTGGGGCTCGTGCTGCAGGGTACAGGGGTAGCTGCTCAGCGCGCCCAGCAGCTTGCATCCGGCTGCTCGCACCGCTGCAGTGCCGTCAGTGCTGGAGGATTGCACAGCCAGAGACACAACCTGCAGGAAGTGCGTTCATTTCTATCATCCTCGGTATCATGATCTAGCATAATTGCAGCAGCACAGCTGCTGACTGACATGCGGGCCCTTCACAGATGGCACCATACTTGGCATCCAGTTCTGCGTCGATCTGGGTCCAAGGGAGGGCATGGATGTGGTCATGCGTTATTGCATGTAGTACCGCAGCGGGTTCTCCTAGTACATTCCGCGTGTGCTGCGCATTATCATATCATTATCGAGCCTTTATCATTATCGAGCCCTGCTACCAGAGACTTGGGCTTGCCACCTGTCATCCCCATGTTTGCCATAACTCGTCACCTACCCACCATGACTCACCTGCTGTTGCTGCGCGTCCCGCAGCACATGGAACACCTGGCCCGGCAGCTCCGCCATCGCACTCAGCGCCGCTGCACGCACCATGTACGAGCTGTGGCCCTCAGCCACCGGAACAAGCATGTCTAGGCCCTTCGCCCAAAATCCCCGCAACCTTTCCACCGCCCCTTGAGCCACACTACCCACTGCCCTTGCACTACCACCGGTATCACCGGCGTTGCAATGTTCCCGTTCCCGCCCGGCGGCCGGCCCCGCCGCCAGCGCTCCCATAGGCGGGGCAAGGTGAGCGAGGTAGGGTAGCAAGGGGTTAGCAGGCGGGTCGCTATCGCTGAACGCCTGGGTCAGGGAGGGTGCCAGGCCGTGGCGGCGACCGACCGAAGCGAGATACGCGGAGAGGAGCTTCACCGCGTGTTGGCCCGCCTTGTCCGTGGCCGTCCCGCTCGGCACGCCCGCACGCGCCTCACCGCCGACCAAACGGGCGCTGGACGGGTGCCGGGACACACGAGCGGCACCAGACGCACCGGGGGACCTTCCCGTGGCAGTAGTCCAGCTTGCGGTGGTCGTCTCGGCGGGGCTGGAGGCAATAGTCGGTGTGGACGGGGCCCCACTGACGCTTGCACTGCGGGAGGGCGGGTTGCTGGCGGCTGTGTCGAGGCTCTGGTGTGACACTTCGCACACCTCCCGCCACAGGTCTGCACACACGCAGGACAAGTGCTGCAAATGGTGTGCACTATCTTAATGCATTCCGCAGCCACATTGTGGCCAACCAAGAACCAAACACTGCCGGTGCCTCTGGGATTTTTGGAAGCACGAGCTGGCTTTCATTGCGCCTTCATGCCTGCACTTTTGTGCACAGGCATCTGCAATTGCCATTGTGCTTTCCATGCAAGCCGCCGCTATGCATGTACACGTGCGCTGCACATGTGTGATAGTTGCATGTATGACACATGCATGAGGATCCAAGGCATGCGGCCTCAACCAGTTGCCTTTATCTTGGTGGTGTCTTTCCACTCATGACTGCTATACACATGATTGCATGCAATGGATCGGTCATGCACATGTTTGGTGCGCGCACAAGAGCGCCTGCCTTCACCGCGCACACGCACCCCACCTGGCAGCACCTCCAGGTAGTGCTCAGTGAGCCCCTTGAGAGCCGCAAGGGCCTCAATTCTCACAGGCGCCTGCGCACTCGCGGCATAGTCCAGCAGCTCCTGTGCCAATTGTGTGCCCAGGCATACAAGCATGTCAGTCGCTTCACTACTGCCACTAGGCTGTTGCCTTTCTCGGCCAACCTCCTCGTTCGGCTCTTGCTGTTCCTGCTGTTGCTGTGGCCGCTGTTGGTTGAGATTGAGGTTGGCAAGGTCAGGGCTGGTATCAGGAGCAGTGGCAACGGGTGTGGAAGGCAGGAGGGCAGGCGAATCTATCACAGAGAGGGCGGAGGTAGGCAGCGGGGTGGGGTCAAGTGCCGTAGCAGACGGGGCGGTGGGAGCGGGTGTGCGGCCTGCACGTGGCAGTTGTGGTGGGGGCATGTCGTTGGCAGGGTGGTGCAGGGCGGGACCGGAGGCACCACCACCACTACTGCCACCACCTTGTAGCGGAGCTGCAAGCATCTTGAGCACACTGGGCAGCGGCTTGCGAGTGATAAGGACCTCTGCCACACAGGCCACATAGGCTGTCATGAGCGACTGCTGCTCTGACACAGGCATGTCGGCGTAGGCGGGGGAGGAGCAGAGAGTGAGCCAGCGGGAGCGGCACGTGTGCAGGGTGTCGGGCAGCATCGGGGGGGGCAGGCGGTCCACGGGCGCAGCGGAAGTCAGCACACACGTGGCGCGCAGCACCTGAAGCCACACAATCCATTTTGTAGCATGCAAAAGCGCTCTGATGTATGTGTGTGACCAACGACCTGAACTAGGTATGGCCGACCATATAAACGCGCAGCACATGAATTCAAACAAGGCAAGGTAGCCAGAGACACTGTTGTTTCCTAGAATCGTCCATTGTTGTCCGTGGTACACAATTTACAGAAATCGGAGGTTTAATGCCATAAGTATACGAGATCCGATGAAAGGAAACCGACACGGGCAAGAAAGCCCACACCCCACTGCTCAACCCACCAACCGCCAGGACAGGCTGGCGCGAGTCCCAGCCACCCACCAGTGAGATCACGGCACTGCTGGGCTCGTGCTGCAGTGCATGCATGAGCCCCGCATGTGTGGCCACGAGCGTGTGCCCGAGGGAGGTGGAGAGGGTGGTGAAGCCGCGGGCCGGCGCCTGGCCGCGTGCGTCAGCCACCACCAAGTATCCCTTGGAGGCGGGGCCCTCGAGCAGAGCTAGGATGGTAGCGGCCGCCAGACTGCGCACCTGCATACGGGAATTGGTTTCCCTGTACAAAGACCCTGGCAGCCCTACACCTGCCATCGTTTACATGGTTGAGCCGATGTTCTGTGCCAGTTGCCAGAATTGCAGGCATGGAGACATGGAATATCAATGGCATGACGTGCTGAGTCGCAACCTGTTTATGCGACTCAAACGTCATAATTCACCTTGGGCGATGGGTCGTACAGCAGCACAGTGACGAGGTGCGGCAGCAGCGGCCTGGGCTGCAGCGGCTGCTGCACCGGCAGCAGCGAGGTCCAGTGCGGGTGCATGGCGCGTGAGTCACCCTTGGCCATGGACTGGAGGCACAGCAGGCTCGACAGGCGCACGCGGAATAGACCCAGCCTGGAAAAGAACATGCAACAACACAGAAAAAAAGAAGTTTGCCAGTTCTGGGACAATTTTGAAACTGTCACTGGAACCAGTGTGTGTCAGCACCAACA
>QAXH01004298.1:661-21159 GCA_004335635.1 Chloromonas sp. AAM2 | reverse complement strand
GGTACTATGGTGGTGTGGTTGGTGTCAGATATAGGGCAGGTACTATGGTGGTGTGGTTGGTGTTGAAGGCAAGGGCAGGGTCAGATATGGTTACAGAGGAAAGTATGGTGCCAGGGTGTGGGATAGACAGGGCTGGGTCCGGGGCAGGGTGGATGGCCAGGGTATAGGAGACAAAGGTGTAGGTGACTGTTATGCCATGGAAACGATGATTTGGGGGGGAGGAAGGTTGCGGACACCGCGTTAAGGAAGGGAGGGCCGTGGCAGGTGCTTTTCGTTTTGGCATGATATTGGTAGTGCTGGGAGAGAGGGGGGAAACATGGAAGAGCAGGGTACGGTTGGGGGCGGCCAAGGGCAATGGTTCATCACGTGAATGTCATGTGATGGTGGAGGCCACAGGAGGTCATGGGATGGCTGCTGGTCAGCTTGTGGATGGCATGCAGGAAAGAACCTGTGAAAAGCAAGGCAAAGTGCAGGCTCCGCTTCCAGAAAAGCCCAAGGACTCGCACAGTTTTGTTGCCGCGGTTCTTTCATTCCCTGCTCAGAGTTGGTCAGCGCAATGTCTATCTCATTCCGCTCCTGATGTGTGCACAGCTGTAAGTCCAGTAGTAGCAAAGTAACACCAACATACAAAGGGTGTAGGTGCAACTGCCCGATGAAGGCATCTGGCTGTGTCCTGCGCTGACTTGCTGTTTGCGTTGTCACAAATCATGTCATCTTTGCAACTGCTCTGCTCCTGTCCGCAGCTCAAGGCGCTGGGTATCGACAACATCATGAAGTTCCAGTGGCTTTCGCCCCCGCCCGCTGAAGCGTTGGTGCGAGCGCTTGAGGGACTGGCGGCACTGGGGGTGCTGGATGACGATGCCAAGTGAGTGAGAGAGCGTGAGAATGGGGGTGTGAGAGTGTGAGTGTGTGTGTGAGAGTGTGAGATTGCGTTTTGAAGGTGGGTGTGAAAGGGGCCCTAAGGTTTGTTGGGAGTTACAACATAATCAAGCGTTGGTGCCAGCGTTGGAGGGACTGGAGCCATTGGGGGTACTGGATGATGATGCAAAGTGAGTGAGAGAGTGAGAGAGTGAGGGTGTGACAGTGTGAGGAGAGGTCAAATGCTGAAGTGTTGGTGGGACTAGCCGCTGTGAGAGTACTGAATGACGATGCAAGGTGAGTGAGAGAGCGATCGTGGGAAATGAGTGAGAGTGTGAGATACAGTTTCTCAAGTTCGGTTGAATCACTGTGGGGGCTTGTATCACTGTGGGGGCAATAAGGCTGGCTGGGCGATGGTAAAAAGTTGAGTTAGGACTTGTGCGTTTCAATCCAACGCGCGAGCATCCAAAGGGCGCGATATCAACGGATGCCGAAGGTTTGTTGCATGGGCTGACACTGCTGCGCATCTTTGATAAAATGTGTTGGCTTCAGCCGCTGCCGCCTGGCCCACCACCAATGATAGTTCGACTTGCCGTGGACCAGGGACGTCCACCTCAGCCACCTCCACTCCACCAGCACCATTCACCTGGGAGTCGATTGGTGAACAATCTGATGCTCAGACACGCCATGAATTCAAATGGCTCCATGCCCCATGCATCACATGCAGGCTGACGTCAGACATCGGCATTCGCATGGTCGCCCTTCCCCTGGACCCGCCCCTGGGCCGGGCACTGCTGGCATCGTTTAACGAGTGAGTGCTTAAGGGTACAGGCTTAGTACAGTGACTGGCGGTACACTCATAGTATGAGTGAGAGTGAGAGTGAGAGAGCGCAGTGATCAATGAGTCATTTTACAGCATTTGGGGCTGCTGCAGTGCGTGTACCGCCAGAATTTCCACACCTGGCATACGAAGTGCCAATACAAGTGCTGATATGCACAGTTATTGCACCGCATGAATCGACAGGCTACAGCAACTCAAGTAGAGATTATGCGATGCGATGCCACATGCGCACCGAGCGTGAACGCTAGCAAGGCATGCAAGAGACGAGGCTGGACACCATCTCGACAAACCCTAACGACATTCTCTCATAACTACATCTCCTCGTGCTCGCCTGGTCTTCTTCTTGCATCCCAATTGAATGACCTGACTGTGTACTTGACAACGTGTACTTGACTTCCTGCAACCTATTCCCAGGGCGCGCAGCTGTGCCTCTGAGCTGCTGACCATCTGCGCCCTCCTCAGCGCTGCACCGCATGGTGTGTGGCTATCCCCTGCCATAGCGGGTGGCCCGCATGCACTTGACGAGGCCAAGGGGCGGTTTGCAGCGTCCGAGGGGGATCTGGTGACGGCACTCAATGTGTGGAGGGGGTGGCAGGAGGCGGGGAGGTCGAGGAAATGGTAAGGGGAGCGATTTTAGACCGGGCAAAAGGGACGTAGGTGTAGAAGTGATGCTGTGGGCAGATCTGTGGATGGTTTGGTATTGGTTTGGTTTGGTATTGGCATTGTTTGGTTTTGGCATGGTTTGGTTTTGTTTGGTATGGTTTGGTATTGTTGAAGTGACGGCTGTTGGCTGCTGTGGTGTTCATCATGATCATTACATGGCATTCTCGCAAATTTGCGCCGTGGGGTTGATGTACCGCTTGTTGAGGCCGGCAAATCAACAGTGCTCAGTCATAGAGAAGCTGTGCCATTGACTATGTGGTGCACTACTTGTTGTGTCACAGGGTGGGGTTTGTTTCCGCGCATGTGCAGGTGCGTTCGCCACTGCCTGAACTATCAATCGCTGTCCAAGGCGGCGGAGATCCGACTTGCGCTGGAGGGTGCATGCAAGCGCATGGGCCTGCCCGCCCCCGAGTCATGCGACGGGGACATGGACCATCTGAGGCGCGCTCTGGTGGCGGTGGGTGCATGGGGCATGGGACAGGCAGCGCGTGGCATGGGACAGGCAGCACGTGGCATGGGACAGGCAGCACGTGGCAGGGGACAGGCAGCATGCGGCAGGGGACAGGCAGCACGTGGCAGGGGACAGGCAGCACGTGGCAGGGGACAGGCAGCACGTGGCATGGCCTGGGCAGAACGAAGCGTGGTCAACTTGCCCTGTTTTGCCTCTCTTGCCTGGCCTTGGGCATTAGCCTAGGTGGCGTGTCTTGTGTTTTGGCTCCCTTGCCTGGCCTTGGGCGTTAGTTAGCCCAGGTGCTTTGTTCACCTTGTTCGTTCTGTTTCCTCAACCATCATGGTAGGTCAGTGCGGTTCCCGTTCTGTATCCTGTATCGGCTTTCCTGGTGGAATCAAAGTATAAATGGGACAGGCCGCAATCAGGAGCACGGGATAGGGCACATCTAGGAGCATGCTTGTAGCAGAGGTTTGGAGCGCTCATCCATGCACATTGTGGATCGAGGGATCTGTTTTGTGTGCTGCTACAGCTGTGTAGTGCTGCTGCAACGTGTGTAGTGCAGGTCCTACAATCCTGATGTTCATGTAGAGCAGGGGGCGTTCTTGCTTCCTTGCCCACGCTTGCTTTTCCTTGGACTGGTCCACTGGCATGTGTGTCATCGAGAATTGTGTGACCTCTGCGTCATGGCGCGTTGATGCAATGTTTGCTTAGCACGTCCTCAACACCTTGACAATTTCGTCTCTGCTATGTGTGCTTCAGGGTCAGTTCATGAACGCCGCTACCTACGAGCGCACCGACTACAATCCCCTCGCACCAGCCAACGACCCCGGAACCCATGTGTACCGCCTGGTTCGGCCCGTGGGCGGCTCACACAGCACTTTCGGCACCACAAGCCGCAATGCGGCGGGAGTGGGCGGCGGGGGCGTTTCTGGCGCTGTCGACTCCGCTAGGTTGCGTTTGCGAATACACCCTCAGTCGGTGCTGTTCAGGTGTCAGCCTGCATGGGTGGTGTTCACTAGCGTGCAGCAGTCTGATAGTGGGTGGTACGAGATGCAGGGAGTCACGGCGATTGAGAGAGACTGGTTGGTACAGGAAGCGCCGCACTTCTACACAGCAATGCGGTAGCTGCAGGCATTCGGTTCGGGTGTGTAAACAGACCTGAAGGCCTGGCTGGCAATGGATTCACCGGGTTTACACGGGCTGACGCACTACAGGCGATCATCATTTGTGTCTTGCCATGCCAGCAGTAGTCTTGGGCCGCCCAGCTGTTGCTGACGTGAAGTGATGCGCGATTGCCTACGTGGTATTCAGCAAGATTTGGACGTCCTCTGCGGTGCCACGCTTTGCTGCTGTCAATTGCTGCTTGTTGAACGACACGGCTGCCATCCTCTGCGAAACACCCCGCTTGGAGTGCATGATAATCTGCTCCTGTCAACACCGCTACACGTGTGATCACAAGCTGTTTGAAAAACCTAGCCCGACAGATCTTGGTGGTCGGAGGCCAAAGTTCCAAATAATTGCTTGGCGGGACCAAGCGTTCAAGCACAAGTGCCACCCACGAAGCTGGTGTGTGTGCTCTCCTTCGGGACAAAGGTGTCCAGTGTATGCGCAGGAGAGGTTCACCTGCTCTTGCACTGAGCTATTGCAATGATGGACCCTAAGTATCTGTGTCGACTAAGTCATGCTGTGCCTGACAGGGTCTAAACAAACCATCCGCAGTTGCTTTGTGTTGGCAGCTAACTCATCAGGTGTGCCCTGAAACAATCGCTGGCTTGACTACGCCGATGTTGTCTTTCAGGGAAGCCGTCACATGACACGGGTCGGGATGTGTACCGCCCAGGTTCGAACCCAGGTCTGACACACCATGTGACAGAATCCTACCATCTGAGATGTCTTGCCAGGTGAACGACCATGCATGGCGCACTCCAACCGTCAACTACTCCTGTGGTGTAACGTTGGCCTTGTTCTTGGAATTACAGCCTGCTTGTGGCCTGGGTTGTCTGTCGCCAGGTGATCACACTCCGTAAGCAGTGAACGTGAACGCTGGCGAGCCATGCACTCAAAACAGGGGTGGGTGAGTCAGCATCACGCACACAAAGAAGCCCTGGGCTTGGGCCCGTGCACTCTTGCCTGATGTATAGTTGAAGCGACTGTCAAGGGGGGCCTGTCCAAGAAAGCAGCAGGGGCTGCCTGAGAAAGCAGCTCGCTTCTCAGCAGCTCCTTTCTCACGCAGGCTCGCGAGGTGCTGGTGGTGGTGCTGGTGCAGTTTCAGTACCTGGAAATACATTGGTTTGACAGTTGGGTCGTTGATAGGGCGTGTACGAAATCTTGTTCACATGATGCCACCAGAGCCTTGAGAGCATCAGTTTGCTCACCCACTCTTCATACTCATTGAACACAACAGTCTGAGAATGCCGCCTTGGGATTCACTGCCTCCTGCCCTTCTGGGGCGATGCCCAATTCCGTAGCTTCGTACAGAACAGCTGCCAGCGTTTGCACCGCGTTCTTCAAGGCGATGCTTAGCTCAGCCACAGGCAGCCATACACCAGCAGTCCGTATTGACTTGGAAGGCGTCACGCCAGCCCTGCTCAGCCTTTTGCGCATGGCAGCAGGGATCAATCTTAAGATGCAAGTCTTCAAAGCCGCAATGCACGACAACAGCATCAAACCTTTGATCAGGTCATTGCATGGCACATCGCTGGCCAATGTGACCCAGCTGCTGTGCTGCGCACACAGTGGTCAGGTAAGCCAGCTGCGCACACGAACTACATGGCCATGTTGGCTGCCCTGTCGGCTACATGCCAAGGCCTGTGATATGCATGATGCCCACTGACCTTTGCCCTCGTACGTGTTCATTGCTTGTCTTGCAGGCATCCTGTCACTCACATGCTTGCACTGGATGACGTTTCATGTCACTTGCTTCACCTGCAGATCATGTTGGACTGCTCATTAGCTGACTTTGCAACAGTTCTTCCCAGCTTGCGACACCTTGATTTGATGAACTGCCGGGTTGACAGCGGCAACCTACCATTGTCCGGGTTGTTCTGCAGTCTTTACGGTTAATATGCCCTAGCACTCTTGCCCCGGCCGATCCTGACGATTGGCTGGAGCAGTTGTGTCAGCTGGGACAGCTCCCTTCCCTCTCCACCCTCACCCTCAATGTCCCCCATTACCCTACCTGCTTCCTGCCCCTGTGGGCAGCACACCTGACTGAGCTGCGCTTGACCAAGACGACGAATTGTTAGCAGAGCAGCTAGAGGACTGGCGAAAAATCGTCGCATGCATAGCCAAATGCACTAGACTGGGTTCGCTTCGTCTCCCTGCACTGCCCTCATCAGCAGATTTGGCTCTGCTGAGCAGCTTGCCCAACCTTCGCCTCTTGGAGTTGAAAGGCCATTGCGAAGATCTTGACCCGGATCAACTCATCAGCACCTTGCTGCAGTTTCCTCATCTCACCAAGCTGGTGTTGCCTTACATGTCCGCTCCACAGCAGTCCTACGCTGACCACCCATGCACCTGACGAGAGCTGCAGCTCTTTTACAATGGTCCTACCAAGGATTATGTGCTCATGCTGGCCAGGCTGCCTCTGCGCTCTCTCACTCAGCCGTTGCAGCTGGGCATTACTCCCACATTGGAATGCTGCACATTGGCTGACATCCAGGCTGCAGTTTACAACCTCGAACGCATCGAGGCACCACAACCATTGAACCGCCCTGGCGGCTACATTTACATCAGGTTGGGTAGCAAGAAGCAGATGGAGGCAAGGAGAGATGCTCTATCAGCAGCAGCTTTCTTGAGGGCAGCAGGACCGCTAGTGCCCCGCAGCACCTCTCATCTGGTTTTGAGTTGGTCCCAGTGTGATGCTCGGCTGGTGGAGGCGCTGAGTGCGGTCGCACCTGACCTTGAAGAGCTCACTGTCTCCTATTGCGACATCAACCCCTGCTTCTGGCACCAGGTGAACGTCACAGCGGGCAAACTAATCATAAGATAGGCAGCAGACAGTCCGAGAATCAAGCAGAACGAACATGATCAAGGGGCGTGTGCATGCACTTGCCGCGCGCTAGGATATCAACCCTTGTATTTGATGGAGTGATGGTGCAGGACTCGACGGGTCTTGGCAGGACCGTCATCACTGTTCAGCAGGCCCAGCTAACTGCAGAGTGCAGACCATGCAGAGCGCAGATCATACAGAGTGCAGATCATGCAGAGCGCGGACCATGCAGAGCGCGGACCATGCAGAGTGCAGACCATGCAGAGTGCAGATCATGCAGAGTGCAGATCATGCAGAGTGCAGACCATGCAGAGTGCAGACCATGCAGAGCGCAGATCATGCAGAGTGCAGATCATGCAGAGTGCAGATCATGCAGAGTGCAGACCATGCAGAGTGCAGATCATGCAGAGCGCGGACCATGCAGAGCGCGGACCATGCAGAGTGCAGACCATGCAGAGTGCAGACCGTGCAGAGTGCAGACCATGTATGCTAACGTCTGCACAGGAAGACGCTCGTGCCCTTGTCTTCGCCTACAGTTGGCGCGTTCCTTTCCGGTGCTGAAAGAGCTGGGGCTGGACTACTGCGATGGTGCCATCAACACAGCAGCTGTCATGGCCTTTTACAGCGTGGCCTATGCAAGACGACACGCTCAGCCAGCTATCACAGTCAAGGTCAGTACACGTCGCTCAGTAGTGAATGTCATTGACATGTGATGTACAAGGCATGTGATCGCACTGCGCATGCATGACCCAGTCCTGATTATACAGGCAGGGAGCAATGCTGCAGGCAAGGTACTACTACTTTCTGACAACTGACACCGGGCCTATGACTCAGTTTGTGTGCAAGCTTGCCTCTCTCAATGTATGAGCACTTGCAAACGTGTGTGTATGAGTGAAGTGAGAATTTGAGTCTGAGAAATGGATGATTACAACAGAGGCTTGTACACTTGCAAGTCTTGGCTGCAAGCTGAAGTGCAGTCTGCCCAACTTTGATACTGCAGGCGACCGACCTGACAATTCACATTTCACACGCCAATGCCAACAGGTGCGTTGGCGTAATGGGGCAGAATGGAGGTTGATATTGGGTTCTTTGACATGTGCTGGCAAAGCAAGTGAAACACTTACAAGGTTACTGGTCAAATTAGATGTGCACAGGGGCCATACTATGATAGCACATGTGCATACAACTTGTACATACAGATACTTGCATATGAGGTTTTTGAGGTACTGATGATGCCTCCTAGGGGCCCTCACACAGTCCTCGGCTTATTACTATGATATTCATGGGGGTATCCACAGAAATATCAACGCGCATGACACACCTGCACATGTCAAAGTGAGAATTCACAGCGGCAGCACCAGGGGGCCTTCCACGTGGAGCACCAGAGCAGGAGGGGGGATTTCAGGACGACAAAGAAAGAAGCTCAGGAAACAGGGGATCAAGCCCATGGAGAACTAGGCCGGGAATCAACTCCTGACAGAACATGCAACCCATGTTCACATGAGCTGCCGAAGGATGAGCACACACCTCTGGCCACCAAGGCATTGGTCTTACCAATGTTTTTACCCACCCGGTTCTGCTGGAATGCACGTGAATGTACACGTTTTCAACTACCTGCCAGCCGTGGCTGCCGCTTGCTGAGTAGCTGGGCTGATGTAGGTTGTGCTGGTGTGTGCCTTTCTGCAGGGAGCATGCGTTTACACAGTCGGAGGCAAGGGACGTGAACGAGCAGCTGAGGATCATGAGAATCGATGCACAAGTGAGGTTGTATGGAGATGAGCTGGAAGAGACAGAGCCGGAAGAAACAGATAAGGAGGAGGAGGAGGAAGCAGAGCAAGACGAGGGAGTCATGTGAGGAGTGTTTAGATGGGCAGGCGGAGGGAGGGGCCAATTGCGAGAAAAATGTCAACCTTGGCCATGCTGCAAACCCTGTACACATTTGGCCGCCTGCGGAATGCCTGCATCAAATTTGGCTATCCGCTTGTCCAGGGCTCTGTGGCAGATTTGATACCGTGGACATGAGCAGCAGTAGAGCCTTGAACCATCTATGTATGTGTATGTGGACGAGAGATATGACGGCACGGGCGTTTTTACCTAACTGAACAGCAGGAGTTGTCCGGACCTGTGATGGTCAGAAATTTACGGCCCAAGAGCGCAAAGGAGTGTTTGTGGCTGCAGTGCACATTGAATCACTGTGGCTGGTACTTGTGGTAGCATCACCTAGCGACACTTTAGCACATCAGGTCGCAAGCAACAGGTTGTCCAATAAAGGCGAGGCCACTATACCACAGGCATGATTGATAGTGAGGACTGCAAATGGCAGTTGAAGGATCAGTCTGACAGCACACCCTAGCTGCGTTAGCTGGTAACCTGGAGTGTTTTGCATCCATGTGATGGCGTGTTAGGCAAGCATGATCCAATCAGCGCTTCAAACATATAGACACTGCAAGACCAGTCGGACTTTTCTGCACATGTTAACGCACTGAATACCTTTCCTCCACAGCAGAGCGTACATGCCAACGCCATGGGTGGCACTCGGCTGTTGTTCTGGATGGGCGCTTGCTCCTGTCAATCACCCGTTTGGTCTCTCGTCTGCGTGGCGGCCCTCGATGCCATTAATTATGGCAGGTGCCATCTCTGGTCTCGGTCGGTTGCACCTTCTGGGGTAACCTAGCGCAGTTCGTGATATCCCATGCCGGCAGCCCGCCTGCAGCCTGGCGGGCCTTGGGCCAGGATCATAGCTTTCTGTGCCTGCGCGATGGGCGTCTGGTTCTTCGTCAGCCTGACCCTGCAGCCTAGATGCCAGTGTTCCGGGCCCTGCTCTTTGGCAACTGCTGCAGTTTGGCTGTCCCTGTTCTCTGACGTTCCGCCCTGTTGCAGCCTGGCTGCCTCTTCCTGGACGTGACTGACTAGGTCTCCTGGCCCTTCTAGCGTCCCTTTATCTAGCCTTTGGCCTTGACTTCGGCGGCTCCGTCTTGTTTTGCTTTGGGTTGGCCTGCCTTGCCTGCTTTGTTCCCTGCTTTCGTTTTGCTTTCTTGCTTAGGGCAGGCCAGGGCGGTGCCCATCCCGTTCCGTGTCCTCTGACAGCTTCCCTGGTGTAAATACGTGTATATATATACTCTTACATACATATTACTCTTTTGAACCTCTTCACCACTAGGGTCTTCATTCCTAGGTCAAGCGGTCCTTCAAGCGGTCCTTCAAGCGGTCGTTTCAAACCTTGGCCTTCAACGTTTCAGGAGTCTGGTGGGAGAACAGTCTTAGGGTCTGTCGTGCACAGTACTCAACACGTGTGACACTGTAGACAAGCGCCAGGAGCTGCTCGAATGATCATGCACTCTCAGCGAAGACCATCACAGAGCATGTCCTTCATGCCGGTTGTACACATGTTTTCTGTGCAAACCCCGATCCCAAGCCCCAGAAAAGCAAAACAACATAAGATGGACCAATTCAAATGCGTACAGTACATGCAAAGTGCGCTGGAGCATTTTCAGTGAAAACGCAAAAGCTGCTACTGTGTCTGGATGGGATCTCCACTCAACTGAGCACTTCAGCTTCGCAAGCGCACTTCCCTTCTGACTTGTGCGGCGCATACCTGAGGAATACAGGTCCAAACAATCACTGCTGTTCGGCTCCGTTGCCAGAATGCCATTTGCCATCATATCTCTGTGCTGAGGTGTCCATGGGCATTTGTACGCGTCTGCGCTGTTCTGTCTCCTGTTTTGTGTCCAATCATCCTTGTGTCCTGTTGTGCTCGACGATTGGCCCACTGTGAGCTGGCAGTGTTTTGCAAGCTTGCCTTATCATGGGTGATGGATTTAAAGAGCCGGCAGGTTTGGCACCAATCCAGGGGAGTGGGATGGAGGCAAGAAGTTACAATCTGCTAAAGGCACTCTTGTAACAGCAACTTCCGATGCGCAGTTTCACTGCGGCTTTCCAATCCATAGGTCAGACATATGGCATCAGAGTATGACATCCGTGCCATTGAACAGATTGGAGCCACGTCCCTGGGCGGTGTTTGAACGGACTGGCTTAGTCAGGCTCCTCGCTCAGACGCCAGCTCAACCCTCATGAAACTAGCACAACACAACGTCAACAAACACAAGTGTAAAGTGTAAAAAACACAGTAAATAATTCACAAACATAGTTCCACAAACAAAATCAGGTGCTGAGATTGCAAGATTGACCTGCTGAAGCAACATCAGTTGAAGCCAAAGGATGCTAGTGCTGTTAGTCACTGGCAAACAATTGTCGCTATGCGCTACTTTTGAGCAGTGCAGCCAGAAGCAATCCTTTTGTTGGCTGGGTCCAGTCGTCATTGTTGGTACTCATAAGCACGTCACGATGCTTCCACTGTCACTGTAAATACATATATATATATATATATATACTCCTCACATGGCCCCGTCCTCGTCTTGTCCAGGTCACTCCTCCTCCTCCCACTCCTCATTCTAACGAATAATGACTTGTGCATTGATTCCCATGATTTGGAGCTGTTTGTTCACGTCCCTTGCGTCAGACCGTGTAAACGCATGTTCCCTGCAGTAATGCACACAACACCACAACCAACATCTCGGGCTGAAAATGCGCCTGAGCGTCACAGCAGAGCTAGGTTGATTAACGCATCAAACAGACCAATGCCAGGAAGCACATTTATCTTTTCTGCACCTGCTGTCCGCTTAAGGAGAGGCCGGAGCACGCATAGGCCCAGTGCCGCACCACACCTGTCGCTGGGGGCATCTCGAATGTCAAACGACAGGTTGGTCACCTGCAGTGTCACAGTCAGGCACAGTACGTCAGAGTGCGAGTAACGCTTGTGACCTGTCAAATCTGCAATGAGATCTGCAGCCACGTCATGTCCCTCTCCTGAGTCTCCTCTGTCTCTGGCTCAAATCAATATCAATTGTAACCATTCTTGTGATACTGTTTGCGTTGGACGTGCTACATGGTGTGCACTCCCTCCACTGCAAGTACTCGGTGACTGAAGTGAGAGGCAGCTTGATAGTTCAACTTGGGTAATTTATCAGAGGACGGTCAATCTCTGTCTGGAGCTTCTGTGGCGGTGACAAAATTCTGTGGTGGTGACAAAATCTCATCGTGTATTGTTAGGCAATGACGTGCCATACACTCAACGTGCCCTAGTAGCTGACATCATACATACACAGTATATACTGCACATGTGTGGCACAACTGTCAGGCTGATGTGGGTCAGCGCCCAGGCAGTTTGTGAGAGTCTCCCAGCAGGACCCTGGGTATGTTGTGAAGTTAGACATCAAGGTCTGCACGGATATGCAAGTTTCATCTTGAGAGTAGCGACCATTCAGCTCGCAATCGCCACTGCAAGTTCTTTTTCCCGGACGTGTCATTGGATAGGAGGCCCATAACTTGCCAACCCGAACAGCACTTGCAATGCCCAGCTCGTTGGATAGCTTGGAATACTTCTCCCATCCTTCTCGTACCCATTGGTGCGTTTTCGAGTGGTGAGCTAGTCGGGGTGAGCTAGTCGGGGTGAGCTAGTCAGGGTGAGCTACGGAACGCAACAGCGGCGGTGTGAGCGGATTTCGACGAAACCTTGATTTACAGCAATACACTACGTGACGCACTAAAACTAGCCAAACTTCTAGCGTGTAATACACTACACAAGTGCAGTATACTGACTTCATATCGACGCCCTCCTGATCGTTCACATAGGCTCAGTCTTGCGTATCCGGATGCGGGGTCGGGTCAGGCCGTGTTGCCACCCATGAGTAGGCACTGACCTGTTGTGCGGTGCCTGGCTGTGCCTGCCGTCTTGCATAGGCCACACTGTAGAACGCCATGACAGCTGCTGCGTTGACGGCACCAAAACAACAGTCCAGATCCACGCCTTTCAGCCGCGGAAAGGCGCACGCCAACTGTGATCAAGGGGGCATGCTTGTCTTACTGTGCAGACGGTACTCAATGGTTCAGCAAGCGCAAGACTGATAAAATCCCTGTCAAGACTGCACTATCATTATCACTGCGTCATCCTGCTCACATACCAGCTATGTGTGGCAGATGCATGCACATGCAGGTCCTTCACGTGCATTCAGCTTGACTGTCGTGCGCCTGCTATGACATATACCTGGTTCCAGAAGCAGGCCTTGATGTCGCCCTGCATGACATGGAGCTTGCTGAGGTCAGGTGTAATCTCACTCAGCACCCCCACAAGCCGAGCGTCACACTGGCAGGAGTGCAACGTCAGGTCGGATGTGTTGCGGGGCACGAGGGGACCCGCAGCCCTAAAGAAGGAGGCTGCTGGTATAGCACTTTGTCATATGGTCCTCGGTATCCCACCTGATGCACATGTAGCGATCAGGCCGGGTCACTGGTTGGGTTGCCTGGCTGCGTCTGAGGTTGTTAGCTGCAGCCTAAATGTCGGCCGACGTGCAGCTCGTCAGCACAAACCAAGGGCCCAGCTGCAATGGCTGGGTAAGAGAGTGCAGGGGCAACCTGGCCAGTAGCGCTAAAGTGACAGAATAGTCTTTGTCACGTATCTGCAGCTCTCGCCAGGTGCATGGGTAGTCTGCGTAGGACTGCTCTGGCGCTGATATGTTGGGCAGCACTAGCTTGGTGAGATGAGGGAACTGCAGCACAGTGCTGATGATTTGGTCTGAGTTGCAACCGAAACCGAAGGCGTCCAGTTGCAACTGGCGCAGGTTGGGCAACCTGCTCAGCATGGCAAGATCTCGTAAATCTGACAACGGCAGTTGAATGTGAAGCGACACTAGCGCGGTGCATTGGGCTACACCCATGACCGTCCTCCACCATTCCTCTAGCTGCTCTGCTGACTGTGGGTAGCTTTGCGTAAGGTGCAGCTCAGTCAGGTGTGCCGCCCACAGTGGCAGGAAGGAGGTAGGATAATTCCTGACGTCGAGGGTGAGGGTGGAAAGGGAAGGCAGCTGTCCCAGCTGACACAACTGCTCCAGCCATGCATCACGGTCGGCAGTGTCAAGAGCGGTGTTGGATGTCAACTGCAAGGACTCTAGCTTGCTGCACATGGCCAGTGGTAGGTCGCCGCTTGCAATCTGGCAGTCGACGAGCTCAAGGTGTTGCAGGCTGGGAAGACCTGCTGCAAGATCGGACGATGGACAGTCCAGCAATATGGTCTGCACGTGATGCAAATGACATCAAAAGTCATCTTGTGCGAGCATGGTAGCCGTGGTGGCGAATAAAAGAGGTGTCCGAGACGTGACAGAATATGCTGCTTATTATAGCTGTGCGCAGCTCGGTCGCCCCCGGTCCATGAATTGTGTAGTGAGGTCTACGGGGTCAGGTGCAGTGTGTTGGTTTAGGCTAGAGGTGCTGACACGGTGCACATGCCGTACGACACAGCCTGGTGGCGGGTGAGAATGCGGACGACACAGCCCAGTGACTGTGACAGTACCACCGCACTCACTAACTTGCAATGTCTTGTCTTACATGCTCGTCTTACAATGCAGAACTTAACCTGTACGGTGCCCAAATGCAGAAAATGGGTGGCATCCAGGGTCCATATATCCTATACTGGTTCCAGTGTTACTCCCAGGAATTGTCCCAGAACTGGCAAACTTCTTTTTTTTTGGCTGCGTGGGTATGAGGTGGTTGTGATTCCTTCCGGACTCAGCCGCTCACAAACAGCTGATCAGTCCATGTGCATGGGCTGCCTCACCTGACACAGCAGCTGGGTCACATTTGCCAGCGATAATACATGCAATGAGGTCATGAAAGAGTTTATGCTTTGGTGCGCAGCGCGACCATTAAGCTGCAGGCGCATTATCCCGGCTGTCATCTGGAGCAAGCTGAGCAAGGCTTCATTGACGCGTTCCAAGCCAAGACGGACTGCAGGTGTTTTGGCTGAGCTGATCATCGCCTTAAAGAACGCGGAGCAAGAATGGGTAGCTGCTCTGTTCGAGGCATGCCTGTTGTGATACCCATCCTGCTAGCCAATGCCAGGGCAGCCTATGCAGCTCACCAGGCCAGGTTGCAGCAGCAGCAGGCAGTTGCAAGCAGCAGTGGCCACACCGACACCCTGGGTGCACAGCATGCAGCCAGGCAGGTCCGCAAGCGTTGTTTGGGGGTGATGCTCAACGGGATGCCCTGCCCACACTCATCAACAAGCGGCGGGTATTGTGGCATAAGTCCTTAAACACTAACCGGTTCACGCCAAATGTTGTTAGGTTGAGGCATGTTGGCTGTGTTTGCTGTTGAAATTCCATTAACGAGTGTTCATTTGTTATTGTCTGTTGCAGCACCAACTGCTGGTAGTGTTACGAACAGGTGTCTGGTTGACATTGCGTGTCATTGGTTGCTTACGTGATATGATTCCCGTTGTAACCAACTTCACGGCTTGACTTGCCGGCTCATGTGTGTTGCTCTCAACTCAGCGGCCTGAAACAGCCCTGTCACCTGGTGAGGGTTTGACTCGTGTCCCTCTTGCTGGTCCCTCGAGCCTGTAGCATGCCCCAGTTGAGTGCAGAACTAGGTGTTTGTTTGCACCATTACTGCTCGCTGCAGCAGTTTCCATGAGACAATACGCGTGGCGCTGCTCTGTCAGGACGCACTGACACATGCACACCCCAGACACCATGCCCGTCAACAACTGGCTACCACAGACGATCACATTGGCCATGTGCACACACATGACACCGCACAGCGTCTCCCTTGTTAGAGCAATGTCGTCCCCGCTGAGCTGCAAGGTTACACTGCACAGCCTGGCGAAGGCAGCTTCTGCGTCCCTCTCAAACAACTGCAACATGGGGCGCTGGAAGTCCGGGGGTAACAGATCGGCGGTGACCGCTGCAGCTGCAGAAGACACCATCTCTTCGCAGACGGACTGCCGCCACGCTGCTGCTGCATCTGGCGATGCTGCGACGGAAGGGGGGCTGGCCCGGTGCATTGCGCTCTTACACGACATGTAACAGTCCGTCTGCAAACACACGCGGCACTCCATCATCAACGCGACGCCGTGGATACACCCACGAAACAACAAGCATTCTGCAGTTGCTCTTCTGGCCATGATGGGCACACTTTCAGACGTGTCAGACTTTCATGCTCTCTGGTTGTCAATCAGCGTTGTACCGATTTCGTGCAGCCGCCGAACGTTCAGCCAGCCCAACGTTTGCCTCGGCCCGTCCAATGATTGCGCGCGAGAAACCGACTTGGCCACACATCCAGCGTTTCTGACGCTGACGTTACAGCAACCGTTCTCCGCAACCTCTGGAATGCAGCGCGGTCGCTGCAGGTTCCCCGCTGCCTGTCCCAGGGGCGGTGTGACCACTTACGGAGTGACTGACCCATACTGTATGGAACAGTTTCGGGAAGTGTGAGATGTTGCTCTCAGGATAGGGCACACTAACCATTACGGGTGTGCTCCTTCTTGTACCCTGGGGTGACACGGCGTCTTGCCATGCAGAACTGTTGGTGTTTGTGAGGAATGGCACATGTGGTCCCGAGCACCAGGTCAGGAGTCCCAGGCATGCAAGACCATTCACGAGGCATGTATGTCTGTCCCATGCATGCAAGACCAGTCATGAAGTATTGCGGCAGGGCTAGGCGGGACTGTGCACCATGAAATTGTCCCATGCATGCCAGACCAGGCACGAGGCATGTGTGTCTGGATGCTGGACAGGCCCAGCCACTGCTGGATGTTACAGCGCCACTACTGCGCGATGGCTTGGCTGGTCCAGAACAAGTTAGAGCAGGAGCGGGCCGGTTGTGATGCCGGGCAGTCTCTTGATGGCCCATGCATGCGAGCCAGTCAAGGCGGCAATGCCCAGTGAGTGCATTGAGCTCTTGCACGACATGCAACAGTGCGTTTGCAGACGCTCGCGGCAATCCAGCATCATCGCAAGGCCGTGGAGACACCCGCGAAACAACAAACACTCTGCTGCCGTCACGCTCCCGGCCATGATGGGACTTCCGAAGTTACTGGTTTTCAATCGGCGTTGTATCGCTTGCGTGTAGCCATCCGACGTGCTCCCACTGCAACTTGGTCATCGTCCTGTGCATTACGTTGGACTGGTTGGCCGAAAAACCGATGTAACCACACGCTCTGCGCTGCTGACGCCAGCCCTGAAGCTAGGCAGACGCAAGCCGCTGCTCTCCGCCACCTAGCGCTGTGCCTTCCGATGGCCGCAGCCCTGTCCCTTCCGATCGGTCACACTGTGTGGATCATTTTCCAAACAGTTTCCATACTGTATGCAACCACTTCTAGGAGTGAGACGGATTTGCTCTCTATACGGGCACACTAACCACGTTGACTAAGGCCAGTGGGCTGCTGCACGGTTAAGGTTGGGCCCATGGAGTCGGCCATTTGTGTCTGACGGCCCCTGGTATGGGGACAAGTGGAGGCAAACCAAGTGGTGGGATGACGCCCCATTGGGCCTAACCTGTTACAGCCTGAAGCCATCACCTCTGACCCCTCCACACACAATTAATGCCAGCGAAGTTCACACAAAAGTCACTCTTCCAAAGAACTTGATGCATGTCACGTCATGCCTCACACACACACCATCCAGACATGCCCAGTGGGCACATCATGCAGACATCCCTCAAACGCAGACACGCTGCTGTACACACCATGCAGACACACCAGCACAACTCTGGCAGAGACACTACTAACGGGTGGCGTGCTGGTACAGGTACCAAGGAGCAAGGCGTGCATGGTTTTGAGCATCAGTGCGCGGTTTGGTACAAGCGTCTTCTTCATAGACCAACCTGGACCATACCCACAGAGGTGGCCATGGTCGCAGTCTCACGTGGTCATAGGCACAGCGTCATGTGGTCATGGACACACCGTCACATGCCCACACCCTCACGTGGCCACAGTGTCACGTGCTCATGGTCATACCCTCACATGGTCACACCATCAAATGTGCATGGTCACACTTTCGCACCGTCATGGCCACACACAGTCTGCCCACCAGGGGCCTCTATGTCAAGTGGCCGGCCGTCTGACGCAGTCCGACGTCTGTGCTCGGGCTTCGGGCTGTGCGCCCAGCGTCTTTCAACCGGCTGCAAACCATGTAACCCGGAGCTCCCTTTGGAGGTGGCAGCATATCGGTCAAGGTCAGGAGCTCGAGAGTTTGTCTTACCTTTTGATGGGCGGAATGCTGGATCAAAGGCTGTGTTGCGTATAGGGTACCTGTTGACGCCCCGGTGACCGGGTGAGGGTTGGGTTCCGGTTGAGGGTTGAGGTTAGCTGCTCTCTGAAGCTGCATAGCTTCCCTCTGAGCTGGATGGTTCGTAGCTCAGGCTGTTCTCGGCCACAGGGGCCACGTTACTGGGCACCCGGAGCCGTCAAACACGGATGGCCGACTCCTTGGGCCCAACTCCAACCATGCAGCAGCCCACTGGCCCTGGTCAACGTGGTTGTATGACATCAAGTGGGGAGTGTGGCTGGTTTTGTCGCACCAGTCACAGGTTAGGCCCAATGGGGCGTCATCCCACCACTTGGTTTGCCTCCACTTGTCCCCATACCAGGGGCCGTCAGACACAAATGGCCGACTCCATGGGGCCAAACCAGGCAGTAGCCGGTGGTGGGTGGTGTTTGGCTGACAGTTGGTTGGCTTGGCTGCGAGCACACCATGTTACCAATGCTTGTGCTGGACTGCCCTTGACCCCCCTTATCAGTGTCACGTGCAAGCTCAGCACTGCACGGTTCACACGCTGCGCCAGCAGTGGCGTTAAGCCCTTGCTTCTATTGGATCTGCACTTTGCATTTCACCACCATTGCTGTTCACCACCGCTGCATTGTTCTGTGGTTGCACTGACTGTGCCCTGGCGTCATTGGCACGTGGTCGTGGCTGTGGTTTGCAACCGCCACAGTCTGCAGCAGCGTGAGAGCAGTGCCACAGGTGCTGCAATCAAGCGGCTACGGTTGCATGGCCGGGAGGATGCAAACGAGATGTCGGCCTTCACCGACCCGGCATCATCGTTGGTGCCGCTTGAGCAGTAATGGATGCAATATTTTAGAACTGCAGCGCTACACTTGCTCACTTGAAATCTGCTGTAACTCAAATGTTCTAAGGCCATGTGTCTGACCAGTGTGCTTGTAGGGCCGAGTGTAACATTAGCGGATATATATATATATATATATATATATATGTAATGGTATATGGTATATATATATATGGTATATATATATATATATGTAATGGTACGCGTGTGATTGTGATTGTGAAAATCACACGGTTGAGGGCCCCCAGCACATGTAATCACGTATGTAATCATGTACGTGGGGCCAGGAGCGTGCACGTGGGGTGTGTGGGCTGCTGCATGTGTTCCAATGAATGTATGTGCTTTAAGGACCAGAATGATTGAACATGCATGCCTGCATGGCGGTGTAGACTCGGATATTCGTTCGGCTACCTAGTCTACCTCGCATCTGCACATGCACTCGTATGCGCGTGCTCATCTTTTAGCTGCCTTCTATGTGCGTGTCAACAACTGAAGTTGATGTAGGTACTTTTCGCTCGTGATTTGACACTTGTAAAACATCTACTGCGTGCCCAGCCGGACATGTCCATGGTTTAGTCTGGCAATGCTGACGCTAGGTGGATGCATGCTACATGGCTGTTCTTGTATGATAAATTCAAGCCTTCGCCCACATGAGCTGTTTGGCCTTGAGCCTTGAGCCTTCGGCATCAACTGAAAAGCTTGCACTTTACTTGGAACAGCAGTGACGTGCAGACATGGCCCAGCTAGGTACTAGTTCGCCAAGCCATGCCCGAGTCCCGGCAGTTCAGCGGCAAGGCAGCCCACTCAGTTGTTGCAGCAATGACATTCAGTTGTTGCAACAATGACTGAATGTCATTGGGCTCAAGAAACAGTTGAAATAGCCATTAACACACGTTGCCCATTATGTGATTTGTGATCAATACACAACTGGCGTACCTCTCTCGTCAAGGTACCTGCAGCCCAGCCATTGCAACGGTACTGACATAGCCAGAACATGCGGAAATGTATGGGAGGATGGCACATGCAAAGCCAGTACACACATTAGAAAAGCCGAGTGGAGGGGCAATCACGGTGGCAATGCGTGCTCGCAAGGGCACTACCAACATAACTGAATTGTCTACTGAGTAGGTTGAATGCAAGGCCATAAAATAAGTGATCATGCACCCGGCAGCAACTTGGGCCTGCCCTTTTCGTACTTTTCGTACGGTTTCCATCTAAAGTGCGACGCATCACCACAATCCAGAATATGGCGAGGGCCGCTGCGCGCCTCCACGGCAAGAGTTCCACGAGGTGTTCTGTGTCTGTTCACCATGGGCAACAAACGGGCGCCATGGGCACACCTGCAAACTCCAGTCCAGGGCCCGGATCAGGGTCAGGGTCATCCGGCACACCAAGTGCACAGGCACCGTCAAGTGATGCACAGTGCACAGGCACCGTCAAGTAATGCAGCTTGACAGCAGGTCTATTGCCTCTCTGCGAGCAGCACTTGACGCGATGTGTGACATGCCACGGACAAAGCATCAGCATGGGACAGGTCTCACCAGCATGAGACCAGCAAGAGAGCAGCAAATCTAAATCATGCATGAACAGACGTGACATCAATACCCTCTAAAGTAATAGGCCGCAACAGTGCAACTTGCAAGCATCTTTACACAATCTGAAGAGCAGTGTACATGTTCGGCCCAATGTCATGAAAAGAGCAACCGTACCAGCACAAGGCTCCTGCCAAAAGCATG
>QAXH01004297.1:35203-57331 GCA_004335635.1 Chloromonas sp. AAM2 | reverse complement strand
CGAGACATGCGCATGCATTGCCATCGAGCCAGTGCGCTCAACCTGGCCGCCTGCTCCGGCAGCGTTCCCCATCGTCGCTGCCTAGCGCTTAGCCGCCGCGAGGTTTCGCTGGTTTGAAACGAGGGCATCGCGCTTGCTGGCTCTAACTCTACTGCAGGAGCAGAACGGCAAGCGCAGAATCAAGCGTTGGACAATGGAGGAACACGAGTTGCTGGTAAAGCTTGTTGAGCAACTGGGCGAGGATGCATGCTGGGCAACGATTGCTGAGCACATCCCCGGACGGACTGGCAAGCAGTGTCGTGAACGCTGGGTCAACCATATCGGGTACGCACAGGTCATCTTGATTGATGGAGATTGGATGTCACAGTATGTCACTAGTCACAAGACAGCAGAGCAAGTGCGTTTGGACCAGGGAGATGCGTAGCAAGGCTGCCATTTTCACGACAAGCTCATGTGGATTTACCGCGAGAGGTGACCGAGAGTGTCGCCATCCTTGATCGCACACTATCTGTCATGGTGCATGTTTGTAGGGCTGATATCAAGAAGGGAGGCTGGAGTTCGGCAGAGGAGGCTCGTGTGGCGCAGCTGCATGCGAGCATGGGGCCTGCATGGACACGCATCGCCAATGCGATGGGTGGAAGAACCGAAAACAGCGTGAAGAAGTGAGTTGTAGGATACATTATGCCATGCCAGACTCACAGTGCAAGATGTACAGCTGGCAAGGTCCTTGCCCGCATGCAATCGCCCAGCAATCCTCAGTTACACGCTTCGAGGCTGTGGCGCATCAAGTGTTTTCAAGTGTCATGCGTGTTTTCATGCGCAGCAGTCTGCCTCAGAATGAGGACACATGCCGCCTGCCCCTCCATGCAGTCACTTTAATGCACTCCTTCGAAGTAAACGCCTGGAGGACAAGAGGACAAGTGTTCTGGCACAGTACGTGCGGCTTGTGCGGGACAAGCTTGCCAGCGGGACAGCTGCTTACAACCAAGCTGTCCAATTGGTGCAAGACGCAGTCAAAAGCCAATTGGTACGCTTTGGTTTGTGCACTGCCACATCATGAACATTCAAGCCCGCCGAGTCTAAAACATACTGCTGGCTTCTGACTGGTGACAACGGCCGATATCATGGTTATGCCAAGCCACTCCTGTCAAGCTGCCTGAAAGGATCTTGTGTGGGCAAGCAAATGCTTACTCTACGCCTTGTGGGACGAAGTCGTATTGTTGAATCACATGTGTTGCTGTGCAGGACAACAGCAGCCCTGCATTTGGCAAATCACGAGGCCAGCAGAGGCAGTGCTCTGGCCTGGATAAGCGCGGCATAGGACGGCAGCAGGCTGCAAGTGCTGAGGCCGATGCTGGTGTGTGGGAAACGAAGCTTCCCTGCAACACCCCCATGGCTGGAGCCCTTGGGCACGCCGCTTACAGCTCACCAGGCGGTCACAGATTGAATGCAACTTCACCTGACACTTCAATGTCAGTGCAAGACGCAGCATCTGCGGCGCTTGCAGCGGCTGCACAGGCAGTCGCACGGGTGACGGGAAGCATGGGGCTGGCCAATGAGGGTGTGACAGACTCACAGCAATACAGCGCAGGCTCGCCCGGTGTGTTCAATGCGATGCCGGTGCAGTCCATGTCTGGAAGTCCAGGTTTAATTGGGGACGATAGTCCGGCGTTGCGGGGTGTAAGGCGAGCGGGGCGTGGCGGGCGTGGCCGTCCGGGGTACGGGCACATGCCCACCCTACGGGAAGCCCGCAGCAGCGTGACACCCAAACCTGCACGCATGACTACCCCGGCAGAATGGGCCAACATGCATCTGCATCAGATGCATTCACAACGCAGCAATGTCAGTCACCAGCCTCAGGGGTCGGCAGGAGCTCGATCCACGCCAGCCTCTGGCGAAACCTGGCCAGCCAACAGTAGTGCTACAGCTACGCCGCTCGTTCAGCATCAAGGCAGCTGGATGCCTGCGTACGGCCAACCAGCAGACCAGCTACAAACCCAGGAACAAAACGGCTGTCACGTGATGCACAGTACTCAGCAACACGCACCTGTTGAGGGTGGGCAAGTGACCCAACTACCAGTGCTTGTGAAGCCTGGCACCAGGCCACTGCCAGGTGTTTGTGATCAGGGTGGCAGCAGGTATTGTGGTAATGGCAAGGCTGTTGTGCACACGCTGGGTGGCGGCTTGCTGGCAGCCCAGGATTTGGATCCACATGCGTTCTTTCCTGATCCAGAGCCTGATGAGCAAGGGAGCGGTCCTATGATCTCGGTACCCTTCACATATGAGGAGCAGGGCGTTTCCCACGGTGCAAATGGTAGTACAGGGGTGCAGGCCCCTGGGACTAACACGCCAGGCCAGGTGCCACCACATCAGCAGAAGCAGCCGTCTCAGCAGCCCCACAATCCCTGGCAGCAGCAGGCAGACAACGGCATGGACAACACTTTGCAAGCGGGAAGCGCCGCGGCACATGCCAGCGGATCAATGCCAGCCACATGTGCTGATGGCGAGGCCGGTGCGCCTGCCCACTCACTGACAGTCAGCATGCAGGATGCCTCAGGCCAAGCAGTGTACAGCAGCGTCTTCGGAAACCAGCATGGCCTTGACATAGGCTCACCCACTGCCCATGCTAGCAAGCAGCTGGGGGGTAGACGGTTGTCCGTCCCGTTGTTCGACAATGTCAGCTCGCCAACCGCAGCTGCCAGCCGACAGCTCGGTGCCGGACGTCTCTCAGGGCCCCTTAGTGTTCCATTGTTCTCGTACTTGCCCACACATACCTCCTATGATATCCTAACGTGTGTGCCTGATGGGAATGAGCCGTTAGTGGGTCGACTGTCAGGGCTCTCGCTCGACGGAATGTTGGCATCGCCCGTCTCAGGCCACGACCCGTCTGCATCCGCGCTTTACTTCTTGCAAGGCCGCCACAGCACCCGGACGAGCCGTGGGGACGGCGCACCGGCAATGCAACAACCGCAGCAACTGCCAGGCACCTTGTCCCAGCAAGACGCTAAACCAGACAGTGGTGTTGCCAGAGGCGGCGAGTTGGCACCAGATGGCAATCCCATGGTGTGCCATCTTTCAAATAACAACCCAGGCGAAGCTGCAGGCGGGATGGCGTCCGCTGTGGCACCCACGTTAGTCACAGTTGTGCTAACAGACAAGAAACCGGTGCAAGAAACTGCCAGAGACGCTCACATGGGTGCTGGGGACCTGGGCCTGGATCTGAAACCGCTTCACGTCCGGACCGGCAAGGGCCAGGGCAACGAGGACGGCGCAGTCAGTGCTGACAGGGTGGATAAAAGCATGCAGCCACTCCACAATGCAGGCTTACCACCCTCATCCACAGCCAACAAAGCCCCAGTCGTGTATCCAGTCTCCACAGGTGCAAATGAAATGCACACCAGCGATGTAAACCATCTTGTGCTGCAAGGCGGCACACACAATGGTCAATCGCTTGGGGATGTGTTCCTCACATGGACTCAAGAACCCAACTCGCCGTCCCATGCAGTTGCCGGTGCACAGCAGTACCAGGTACGTCTCCATGGCTTGATATGCTGTGGTTGACGTACCACACGTATGCGCAAGTTACCTTGGGCTGAGTAGCGGCCCCTTCGTTATTATGCCTCTTACAGTATCCGAGGTTTGCACTTTGGCTAGCACTAATTTACATTATTATCAGTGATTGGGCTTGGAAAGTGATCAATAGAGTCGCAGTTGCACACTAACAAACAATTAATATGTGATTATATGAAATGGTTGCATGTTTTTTTAAAGATTGTTGCTGCCTGCCTGTTGTGGCCTGCCTGCCTAAACGAAACCGTATCCTGTTGGTTCCACAGTTGTACAGCATAAGTGCGTTGTTAGAGCAAATTAGATTCGAGTAGTACGTTTGTAGTTGTTGGAAGGATGCACTGCTGCCTGCCCTTTTGGTTTTGCAGGGGGTTCAAGGCATGGCTACAGGCAGTCACCAGATGGCCCACCACAGGAAGCCTGAACAGCCTACCAGGCCTGAAGCCATAGCCTCCCCGCCTATCCCTGCGTCTCTGCTTCGCCACCCAACGGACGCCGCCTCCCCTTCCCACGGCCCATGCACACCACAAGTCTCTGTGCCGGCACCCGAAGAAATGGGTTGTCTGGATATCGTGTTTGGCGAATCAGCAACCCCTAAACAGCCCTCCCACGGCCAGCAGCAGAAGCCAACTGCCCACGTGATGATACCCCACAGGACGTACGTGATGCAGAACGCACATGTCACACAGGGTGGAAGCGACAACTCCAGTGACACCTTGATCCGCCAGGAGCTGGCGCAGTGGCAAGGTCGGGAGGGCAGTGGGAGCGACCAACACAGAATGCAGTTTGTTGGAGAGAAGTGGGTGGTGGAGATGGGAGTGGGAGATGCAGGGCAAATGCAGCAGAAGCAGGCACAGCAGCAGAAGCAGGCACAGCAGCAGCACCAGCAGCTTCAACAACTCCAGCAGCAGCAGCTGCACCAGCTGCATCAGCAGCAGGCACAGTGGCGGGCGGCAAGCGCAACCCCCTGGTACTCAACTGAACCAGTGACAGGTGTGTTGCCCGGGGAGTCGCCTAATAGAACTAATAGAACTAATAGAAAGGATTAGTAATTACACGACAATGACAAAACCGTCCTGGTATGCGTTAGTGCACAATCAGCGTCCATCATCCGTGTGCCAGAGCTATTCAGTCAGCCCATAGGTACAGTAGAACTTCAGCTGGTAACCATGCCCATCGTGCCCAAGCTTATTGGCCTCATGTTCCTTTCTGACAACTGACTCAGTTTCGTGAACAAGGCAACGCACTACCTGCATGCACAACCAAATGCACATCACATGCTGCCCTGCTCTGTTTGTTGCAGGCAGCAACAGAGCCGCCCAAGCCCACATGGCCTACCTCCCATTCCACACCTCTCACACGCTTTCCCCTGGCACAGCCGGCAAACGTCCCTCGACTCACTTATGGGGTGATGCCTACAGCCCTGATTCCGGTGCCACAAAACGCATCGCCATCCAACAAAAGCCGCTAAACGGTGCAGGCATGGCGTCGCCAGAGGGCATGCAACACTCCGTGGAGTCCTGTGGAACGCCCATGATGCTTCCACAATCACCAGCAGCCACCACTGGTGATCGACTTCTGGGCCGCAGCAGCCTGGCATGGGCTGGTACACATGCAACGCAGCAGGCTGCTACTAATGTCATGGTCAACACATCCATGCCGATCATGCAAAATCATGAGCAAGTACTGGGTTCATACATTGGGGGCGAGTTGTTGCCTGGCCGGCCGCATGCATATGGCAGTGCATGCGAGCCGGAGTTTGGCGATGGGTGGATTTACACTGCAGCACCAAGGGCTAGCAATGGCATTCACTTCCAGCCCCATCACCGTATGGCGGGTCAGTGGGCTTGATTGATTGTCATTGCTACATAGCTTGTCACAGGACCGCAGAACATATACTTGAGTAGCAGGCAACGTCACTACCCTAATGAAAGCATGAGCATGTTGCCTCCAATGGGCCTTCCAGGCGTCGTCCCAATCACAACAGTGCATGGACAGCAGAGAAACGCCGTCAGGCTGTGCAAGCACTGTTACTGGTGATATTCATAGTGGGTGTACAGAAACCGGCATTGATGGCGTTATCAAGGGGAGATAGCATTGGAAATACTAAACCGGGCAAGGCAAACATTGCAAATATGCAGTGTGTAAAGCGAACAATGGGGCAGGCCAGTGTGAATCACGAACTCTTCTGTTTCAGCATGCACATGCATGTGATGGCATTATTCTAGCACAACCATGCACTGTTCCGTTTCCGGGGGCATATGGCCTCCTTTCGTCATTTGATGTGGTTACTGTTCAAGCAAGCGCTATTCAAGCAGGGTGCAGTGTTACATGATGCGAGATCATGGCACGACACGTCATCGCAGAGTTGCAGGGGGTGGGCTATCGACCTGGCTGGGTCGTGTACCATATGTGGTCGTTATGAGTCGCCATGGCTGTACAACCTTATGCAACAACCCTTTCATGCGCAGTTCCTAGATCTTTTGAGAAATCCAAACCAAAATTGTTCAAGAAAGTAAGGGGCGCCAGTCAGGAGCGCGCCCTCTGTCAGAAACTTCTCCTTCCAACGGATTTTACATAGCTGCTGATGGCTAACACAGAACTTGGCGCACTTGATGTTTGGAAACCACAGTGCATGTCTGGTACTGGCAACCAGGATGCCCAAAACCCTCGTTTGAAATTGGATAATGTATGGTCTCCTCACGATTCCGGGCGTTGAATGCAAATTAAGGGGCACAGAAGGTGTGCTGAGGCAGCTTGACGTTTGCCTGCGGTTTGGCCAGACCAGTTGGTTTGTGCACATTTCAAGACCAAGTCGCCCAGTTTCAGGTCGCTGTTTGTTCTATTCGATTCTGCAAGAGCCAGCTGTTTGTCTGAAGCTATGACGTCATTTCAAACACACAAAGTGGCTGAATGCACCGGGATTGCTTTACTGTCTCCAACAAAAGGTGTGATTTGTAGAGCCTGATTGGGAAGAGGCTGTGTTTCTACCAGCATGCACGTGTCAGAGGACGTAGGCCAATGTGCGGCAATCTGAGCATCACAGCAGTTCACTGCATCTGACATTGTATTCGTAAAGACATGAATTGCACAAGTGTCATGTTGTCATGTTGTCACATGTCCTAGTCATGCCAGTCAAGTTTGTTGTCAAGGCACCTAATTGAAAACCTGTTAAGTGTGAGTGCTGAGCTGAGGTAGACATTGCAAACATGTCTGCTGTTCACAGCTCCACTTGAGACTGAGCAGCTGCAGCAGATGCTTTTACTCATACCGCTGACTCGCCAGAAACAGGCCCCATGATTTTGGTCAGCGTGTCCCAGCTGTACACCCATCAGTCACTCTCTCCCTTCTTGATGGCCCGCTGCAGTCTCTTATTGCGATATACATGGGACCATATTCCACTCACTTAAATTTGCGCACCTGGTGCAGGTAGCTTCCTCCGCACTAGTTTGCTATCGTATCGTGACTTGACGTCCGCTTCAGCAAGAACCTGTCTACTTACATTCATATCCCTGTCTACTTACAACCTCTTTCGGCATCCCCCACCTGGACTCGTTCAGGGCCAGACCACCTCTTATGGCTGCTTTCCATGTACACACCAGTAGTCACCTGCACATAGATGACTATGCATTTATAATTGGAGCACAGCTTCTCTCCTTGTTTCTTAGCTGGGACTGCACTTCTGCACGTTTTTGTTCTTTATCATACTGATATGAGGACGTTTCAGGTGGGCACAGCCTGTATCAGACTGATGCACTAAACCGTGTGCCATGTTTGTTCCAGCTGCACTGCGGCTACCCGCCGGTGACGTTTGCATTGGTTGGCTGTTGCTGATCGGTTGAACTGATGTGCAGCGTGTTCAGCTGCCTGCTGTGTTGTCAATGCACAGGCACTCACGTCCGTAAGTGGTCCGGACATTCGTTTGGCTGCTGCACCTGGCTCCTGCACGTTTACACCATGGCGTCTTCCTACCTGACCATTCGATGCATTTGCAGCTCTACAGGAGCATGGTAATCCTATATGTTTTGAAGCTAGGCCTTTCGGACTTGTTTTGGGTTGTGTTTTTGGGTCGGAAACCTATGCTTTAACAACAATTGCCTGCTATTGTCGGAACTGGCATGAAGAAGACGCAAATCCCACTAGAGTGCAAGGTTGTGGGAAGCCTGCGATGTGTTTGGCCCAGTTGTTGGCTTTGAAAAAGTGTCTGAAAGTGTGTGTTGAGTACGCAGCGCTGCAGCTGGACGCATGCTGTAACGGTGCTTGCACGCTGTCTCTGTCCCATTCACGCGTGTCACACTCGCCCCAGATGATATGCCTGGCTCTGTACTGAACGTGAGTCTGGTCATTCGTATTTGATAGCACCAAACTGACTGTATACAAGTCATGAACACAGCAATGTACCAGTACTAGAAGGCATGACGTGGTGTGCCTGTTCCAGACCCGTAATCTTAAGGCGGTTACAGGTTAATCAGGGGCGGTTGATAAGACCACCACAGGGCAACATGTGCATGGTCACGTTGCAGTGAGAGGCCCAGGCAATAGTATTTGTTAGGCAGCATCAGGACGACCGGAGGAGACAACCCGCCCTCCGGTCTTCATGGCCAGTATGCACACATGTCCACACTCACATGCTTACAAGAAGGGAGTGCACACCAGGAAGCACGTCCAACGCAAACATAAACTATGTTTGCAAATCGTCGTGTATTACCCTACTTGCCACCGGCATCATGAACGGCTGCTTGCCAGCCAGCTGCCCTTGCAGACACCCACATCCAAGTTTGGGACCTTTCATGCGTTTAATCAGTTATGTGTCAGCCTGGGAGTCACCGACGTACCAAAACAGCCTGGGCTGCCAACGTACCAAAACCTCGGTTGCTGGCATACTACAACCACCAGGATCAGGCACCAAAACCTCCAGAACTAGGCAGCCAGACTAAAGCCAAGGAAACAGGGCTTAAATGCTCACTTGCATGATATGCACAAGCCTCTGATTCAAGCCACACCTTCGTGTGCGCACGAAGAAAGCATTGCTGTCCCAGTGTGGCTTCCCTCCTAACTCGAAAATGGTTATCCCAGAACAAAACCCAGTAACAAGATACGAGAAGTAATTATGCCGTGGCACACTCACTTTTGCCCTCCACCTCATTTTCCCCCCTCCCCCTGCCTTCAGTTACGACAAGTAGCCCTGCATACAGGCATGGCTACCTCCAGCATTTCAGTGCAGTGCAGTGACGCTTTTCAGTGACTGGCCCAGCTGCTGCATTGCCAATTGGGTTCCAAGGTCCGCTAGGTTCCAAGGTCTGTTCATCTTTGTTTGACGCTGATCACATGAAGGCCAAAGGCCTCGAGACACTCAGCCAAACAGCTGGCACTCAGCTGGCTAGCTGGCAGTTGGCTAGCTAACAGTTGGCAGCTGGCCGTTGGCAGTTGGCTAGCTGGCAGTGCTTGCATGTATGACAAAGTCCGACGTGGTTGCAAGGCGTGCAGTCTGATGGCACCTGTGAAAGCTTGCGCCAGCCGCTGCGTTGCTACAGACGCATCTCAGGCAGCAATGTTTGTATCTTGGAGCCCGGGTACACAGTGACATGCGTATGGTGTGGCACACAAGCTGCCAGCCAAAGTAGCCATCATCGGCTGCACTGCTGCCCCAGCTGACGCATTACTCCTTGACCTCTAAACCCTAAACCCTAAACCCTAAGACCAGGCCATGCCATGCTGTCAGGTCTAGGACAGGGACTCGTGTATTGTGAGGCCTGTGAGCTGCTGGGCCACGTCCCACAGCTGCGCCGACAGCCGTGGGTTGTGCACCTCGCTGGCCGGGGGTGCGGGGTGGCCGTTCACCAAGTAACGACCGGCAACCTGCAGCAGACACCGTTTTTGTTTAAGTGGTTCAGTTGAAACCTACAACATCATTGGGGTCATCATGACTTGTAGCCTATACATGGCTTGTACATGGCTTGTACATGGCTTGTAGCCTATTGCGGTCTCACAGCTTGCAGCTTCGGTGCTGCTGAACAGACAGTCTAGGCGCTCAGCAGCAGCCTACTATATCCCTCCCCTAAGCAGACCATGAAGATGATGTCCCAAGATGTCAAGCTCAGAGTCTGATTTGAACGTCAGGAGCAACCTGGGCTGTTTTGTCTGGCCAAGCGGTCACTCGCTCCATACCCTGCCCAACGTACCTGCTTGGCCGGAGCCAGTATGGCACAGCCCATCACAGCAGCGCTGGCAGCAGTGGTTTTCATCAGCAGGGGCCCAACCATGTCCACCAACCCTCCCACGAAGCGCCGGCTGGCGGGCCAGGCAGCCACCAAACCCTGGACACGCAGGCGATCACTCAGGGTCACTCATGTACGTGGCACAGCATCATTACACGGCTTTTTGTATTGCTGGTGCAGTGGTGCAGTTACCAGTTGTGCTGCTTGTTTTCCTTCTGCCCTGAGCAGTCCTCCCCGAACTGAAGGCCATGTACCACAAACATAAACGCACGGGTTTTTGCAGCCTTCCGCCACAGTGGCACAACTACTCATGCTTCTGGCACAGTCTCAAGATTGAGGAAATGAAGATGCACAGCAAATGAGGACTCCGCCAATCGCCCCTGGCAGTCAAAAGCAGAACGATTGAACCAGAGCTGAGTGGCAGACCGGGCAAGTCACAAGCAGACGGCCCCTATGGGATCCAGGACAGGTCACACTGTGACTGGTGGCAATCGTGATAAACTCAAAACTCCACCAACGTTCACCCGAGTTTTTGACCTGAATTCTAATTCTGGTAGCACCACCACCCACCTGTGCTTTGGGAATTGTATGTCTACCCAAATCCTCACAAGCGCATACACACCTGCGTTTTGAAGAAGTTATTTGCCAGGTACGTATCCACCACGCCAGGATGAACCGCCACCACACTGTCCTTGCTTCCCCCCCAGACACCGGCCCCGCTCCCCGCCTCTCCTACAAACATATATAATCAGATGCAAGCACACATGTTTCTCCACCGATATCTCAACAGCTCTACACGGATTGTGAACAAAACACACAGGACAGTATTCAAGCCATCACCAGACGAGACATGTTGTGGACATGATGCATGTTGTGAGTGCATTTGTTACATCTGTATCGTCCAACAAGTCGAACAGAAAATGGATCAAGTGTCATCATACTCCCGCAGTGCAAAGGACTGCTGGTACTAAGTCCGAGAACCCGTCATCACCTGGATGTAAAAAGGCGCACACACACAACATCGCACACCTGCTGCGTGTCTGTCGAGGCGTCGTTGCAGCTCAACGGCGGTCATGGCATTGGCCATCTTGGACAGTGCATAGGAGGTGAAGGGGTCGTACGATGTACGCGACTGAGACATGGCAGGGATGGGTACAGTCACAAAGGCTAAGATCACAACCTTGAGTGCATATTGACATGTTTTCCGAACATCTGAGCAACCTTGCAGAACACCACTTGAGGGCGCATAGTGGGGGTCAGAACATCCATGCAATCTTTTCCCCGACGATTACTGGACCATTCAGAACCGGTTCATCCATCCAGACCATCCAGACCCAGTTCGCTGGGTCAAGCCATCTAGAAATGTGATTGCAGTTCGTTCCAGCAAAAGGAAAGCAGTCGGAATCCGAAATCGGTTGAACCTCGCCAAACCTGGAGCATGCCGTTCCTGCCGGTGGTCGACCCCCGCGAACTCGGAATAGGTCAACGTTCAGCTCTATCCATGTAATGCCTGCATAGGCTAGCACCCATACCTGGTAGGGTTAGACATGCCGCACCTGCATGTCCTGCCAGTTCAGAGGCCCAGCGTAGTGCGTAAGCGAGCTCACCATCACCACCCTAGTGCCGTCCTCCACAAGACCCCAACCAGGAATCACCCCCTTGCCGCTTGCGGCCGTCACATTTCCAACCTGCAGCCAAACATTCAGCTCATGTGAATTGTGGGGGTGCAAGCAGATATGCAGCCAGTTGTGCAGGCATGATGCATGAATGGCCTGAACCAGACCGGGCTGACTACTGGCGATGCTGCAGCCGTGGGTGAAGCGGCACGCACAGCTCACGACAGGTTTAATGCCCGCCACCGTCCCGCCCCAACCCCTGTCCCCATTCCCGCTCCAGTTCCCACTCCCGTTCCCGCCTTGCCGCCCGGCGTCTTCCATTCCCGCTCCCCCTGCCCCATTCACCTCCGTCCTGCCCTGCCCAGCGGTCGCTGTCAAAGAGATGCTGGCCAAGCTGGGCTGTGTGCCTGAGGGTTTGTGTGCACGTTGCGTGTCTGTTGGCTTGCGTGCTGCGCGCCGTTGGCGCTGCTCCCCCAGGAGCTGGTGCGCCATCAACCAATGGCTCAGGAAGTTAACCTGCGGACAGGTCAGTCAAAGGTGAGTGGCAAACGATGTGTCAGAAATCTTTGTCGGACAAGGAATGACTCTTGACGAACTTGACAGCTTGCTGCAGACCAGAACTTGTGCCGCACTTAGAGTTGCATATTGTCAGCTTTATTTAGTGCTGAAGAGTACTCACAACCTCACCACATCACACCCTGTACCCTGAGCGCTCATCTTTCGCCAAGCCTTTTTCCTGACAAGCCTGACCCATCACGTCCCAACGCTTCACGCCAGCCCTTGTCTGGCCTGAAACTGCACCTCAACCCACGCCAGCCCTTGTCTGGCCCGAAACTGCACCTCAACCAACCCAGCCCTTGTCTGGCCCGAAACTGCACCTCAACTTACCCCAGCCCTGGTCTTACTGTCACTCCAGCCCTCCTCACCCGGAGTCCGACCCTTGCCTTACCTGAAACTGCATCTCCAGCCCATCCTGTGTCTCCAGCCTGGATGCCGGGCTCATGATGCCGGCATTGGCCACCAGCAGGTGCAGGGGCTGGTGACGCGAGTTGAAGGTCGAACAGAAGCTGCGCACACTGCAGGGCAGAAGGGCACAGAACACGGTCAGACTGCGAGCGAGCTCACAAGACAAAAGGCCACAAAAGAATGGCGTGAAGAAATGTCTGTGTGCTTAATGCCTCAGTACAGCATTTCCAAAGCCATGCAGCTGAGGATGAGCCAGGATTGTCTACTTCTGCATCTATAGCTCCTTAGCCATGCACCGACTCTGTAGTGGTTAGAGGACTATTTGTAATTCCGTTTGTTTAGTGATTCCCGAGGCAGTATCACGGTACCAGACTGAGACCTGCTCCTGCGACTCAAACCAGCAGTTCTGGTTTTTCAGGGCGCGTGTGGCTGACCCAGTTGTTTCCGCCTCGGCTTTCATTCAAACAATTAGGAATCGGCTTCACCCATTCAAGGCTCCTACTTGTGTGCTGAGGCACCTCTCACCTGCTCAGGCTCGCCATGTCCACTTCCATGACCTCCAGTGAGGGGGTGTTTCCACACCCGGGCAGCAGGGCACACCGCTCACGCAGCTCACTCGCAGCAGCCTCACCTCGCTGACGGCTGCAGGCAAAACGAAAATGCAACCGTGTACGACAAAAAAACACGTAAATGTCAAAGTGCCGGGCTCACAAGCACAGCGGTCAGCTCACTCGATGTCATCAGCAGCTGTTGGGATCAGACAGGGCATGCTACTGGGCACATTGGTGGTGAAAGTCAACAGCGCTTGTGAACAGGTCCTGCTATGGCTGCAACAGGAACAACCGTACGTGGTTATGTGTAGCATGGTTTACACATATGCACTGACTAGCCACAGCTGGAAATGCAAAGTGAAACCTTGGCTGGCATGTTAACATTTGTTTATCGCTTGCAAGCTCGATGACCTGTGCTCACACCTTCGGCATGCCATGATGACATGTGCTCCACGTGCTGCCAATAGCTCAGCAGTGGCCAGGCCTATGCCAGCGTTCGCACCCGTTACAATACAAACCTGCACGGGGAGTGAGACAGGTTGCATGCATGCACCTTGGAATGGGTCATGACGTTCACAAGGCGAAGGGTGAGAACGATCAACGTGGCCTGCTTAGGATTGCGCATGCATGGTGCGTTATGGCTTACACAAACATCCTAGTTTGCCTCGCTATCTGCACAGCTTCTCCCATAATCGCAGAGCACTCAGGCGTGTGGCATAAGCCTTGGAATCAACATGCCAGATCGGGCGCCCAGCCAAAAGGCCACTCAGTGCACCTGATGCACAAGCAAGACCAGCGAGCGACAGATGACACGTTTTTACAGGACGCTGCAGGCCATGGACAAGGGCAAGAGAGTGTGTGGGTGATTCAGCTGCCAGACAGGGTGCCTGCCCTGGCTTGAGCATGTAGGGCTATGCATACCCAGCCCTGCTGCTTGTCCAAGGTGCCAGAGTGGGCATTCAAGAGGCCTTGCCATGTGTTCCATTTAAATTATGACCCACCTTGCCGGTCAAGGGGGCCGTGCACACCCTTGGGGTTACGAGCTGCCATCCCAATCGGCCTGAAACGTTCTCCAGTACGTTGCCGAATGTGTCCAGCGCTCCGATGGCATATGTCTTGGCAATGCATATGCCTCTTGCCATTGGCGTGAGCTCAGCCACTGTAGACGCTGCAGCCATGGGTTTCAGTGGCTTCCGCCGGCTGACGTGGCAACGCTCAAACTCAAGGCTGGGCGCTCGATTCCTCGTGTTTGAGCGTTGCGCGTTTGCGCCAAGGGCGCCCCTCATTCAAATAAACAAGAGAGGAGTAACCTTGGGACGTCCACTCAGACGGACAACCTTGTTCGGTGTGCATGCATTGACACCGCTTTGGAGCATTTGGCTAGTTCGCGGATTAATAGTCAGCAGTTCAAACAGCCACAAGCACAAGAGGTCACGATGCGAGCAACAAGGTTCGAGCATGTTTTTACGGTCCAGTGACGGTCCAGTGACTCGTCACTCTGCACATGCAGGATGGCTCTCGTCACAAGTCATGCCGTTGTTCCCTGAGACCGGCTGTAAGCAGCTGCAGCTTGGACTGTTCGTCTTCAAGCGGGGCGATGGTTGCAACCAGCATGGCCCGAGAGGCAGACAGGCGGGCCACCTGAGTCAGAAAACAGCAGTCATCCATCAGACCCATGCCGACCAATCACCTGAGTGCCATACTCACAACTGCGTGCCATATTCACAACAATCAGCTATCAGACACACGCACAGCCACATGTGTATTCAGCAGGCATCCCATAGCAGGCTGCATGCTGTGCATGAACAGGCACAACCACATGCATGTAGCTTTTCACATGCATGCAGCTCACATGCACAGCGATTACATGTTGTCTGACCTGTTCTGCCACCTCCGTGGCCTTGCCAGCCTGCTCTTCTTGTTGCCGTCGTACAAAATCAACCTGTGCTTGAGCCATCGCCAGCCTGCAGCAATACGCACAGCACCTCAGTCATGAACAGTACGTCACTATGTTACAATCGCCTAGCATGCAAACCACTGTCTGCTGGGCTGTGCTCCACTCCAGCTTGTTTGTGTTCGTGATGTTCTCTACCGATGTTCTGGGTGTGCTCCATGCACCATGCTTGAGCCACATTTAATCATGCACTCACTGCGCCAGCGCTTCCCGCTCTGCATCTGCCAGGTGTGCCACCACACTAGCCGCGGAAGACTGACGCCGGGCTAAACCCTGAACAAAACCACACACACACACACACACACACACACGACAGTAGCAGGGCATCAGCACCTGCGTTGCTCCATCATTGCCTCCGGATTCCCTCCCTTTCATACACCCTGGTACTGCTGGCAAGTGCGCATGTCTATCAAGAGTGTGCCTCCGACCATATCATTCAAACCTTACAAATTTCTCTGCTCCTTGCCAGCAAGCACGGCCAGCTATCAATTTGTACTAGTTTCATTTGTTCTGCTGTTTCATAAACTCAGCCTCAAGTATGCTCAGGCCAGCATGTGTGGGTTTGATCATCCACACGTAGGCATGTGTGCGTGAGCATGTGGGTCACCATGTGCTTCCGCCTACCTCTTCTTCTGCCATGACATCCAGCAACTCATTGCGTAACACCCGCAACCGCAACTCCACACGTTCACAACGCCGGCGAATCCTGTCACAACACATGCACAGGCACGCATCGTTTCACCGGTAGAGGATCATGCTGGAGCTTGGTCATTCCCGCTGCACGTGCACACGCACCACAGTCAATCATACTTTCCGTCCAGCCGTTTTTGCATCTCATTTTCCTGTTACCGACAACGGACTCCAATATGTATAACAACCATCATCAATGGTTTCCTTGCACCCACTCATCCGCGCCTCCTTCGTCTTCCGCCTCCACGCCTCCGCCCTGGTTTCCTTCAGGCCCCTCCCCGGCATGGGCTGACGATCTGTGTCCTGCCCGCCCTGCCTCCCGCCTGGATACCCAGTTCAAGATGAGCTGTTGCAGGGGGTAGTTCAGAGCCTGCAAGAGTAAGAAACCTCAAGGAAGCAAGTTGACCAACTCGGCAACAAACCTCAATTGTGTTTGTGTGCCTCTATGACAACACTAACACACTAACAAAGTACGTGCAGGTCTGAATGTTATAATCTTGAATGAGAACCACAGCTCATCTACCCGAGTCATCTACCAGAGACTCATGTACATGAGTCATGTTTATATGAGGCCCGCTTTTCTTGCCCTTCCTGGGCATTCCTCTTTTGACTGAGGCCATGTTGACTGAAGCCATGTGGCATTGGCGATCACACTCGCCATCCAAGACCAGCAAACACCTCCCATGCGCTGCCCACAGACACCTACAAATGCACACATTTGCTTGCCCTTTTCCCTGCCTCTGCTTGCAAGCTGACCTAATGCAGATTGTGCGTACAAATCCAGTCTATGTTGCCCACTGAGGGAACCAGATTCCAGGGTTCCAAATAGATTACGTTGTTGGGATGAAGGTTGACTGTACCAGCGACCGTATAATGCATGATGGACATCCGGCCTTCCTCACCCTTGATTCTATCTTCTTGCGGCACACGGGGCAATGGCCGCGATGGTGCTGCTCCATGTGCATGGCAACACATGCGGCACAGAATGTGTGACCTGCGTAGGCAAAGAGTGACCTCAACCAACGGCCGTGTGAACATACACGTGCTGAGCTGTTCAAACAAATGTTTGAAACACGGTTGCAGGGAAGAACACAAGGTTGCAGACGCCAGGTTCATAAGGAAGACCACATGTATGTGTGCGCAGTCGGTTGCATGCGCAACCCACCACATGGGAACAGTAGGTGTGGCGCGCGCTCGGGAGGCACCTGCAGGCACCAGTGTGCATGGGATGGTGCAAACTGGCATGGGAGTGCACTACGCAAACTGGCAAACTGTATGCATGGGGTGGTGCAATCATGGCATAGTGGTATAAGGCTGCACCCCAGAGAGCAAGCAGCCTCACGTGTGAACGGGGTGGTGGAAACTGGCATGGGATTGCACTACGCAAACTGGCAAACTGTACCAGGCACACTGGCACCCAAAAAACACAGCGAGCAAGCACGCTTGTGTGAGCAGCTGTGTCAAGGGGGTATGACACACACAGGATTTGGCTGCCAGTACCATGCAGTATGCGTCTGTCGCTGCTGCTAAAGGTTCAGTCGATCGCTCTCCTCTGTCTCGTGCGCATGCGACACAAGGCATAGGAAAGGGGCGTAGCCCTGATGATGGTTGTGCATTGACCTTGGCATTCCTTAACCTCATTAACCAGCGTCTACTTTCTTCCTTTCCTTCATGTGTCACCCTTGCTGAGCAGTCTTCCCCAGAGTGGTTCAACAAAGTGCATGTGGCCCTCCTCGCAACGTAACCTCTGTAAGAATGGCATAATGGCAGCATGTGTATTGCCGCACCATCAGCTCGTAGCATATTGGGCACGTGTTTTGATTCTCCAGCTCTTTGGCCAGATAGGCGTCCTGACTCATAGCATTGGCAGTGGCCTGGGCAGCTAGGCCAGCTGTCTCCCGCTGCAAAACCATGCGTAACAAACCAGGGCGTGAGTCACATGCTAGCAGGATACAAGGTGGGGTTACAACAATGGTGCTATTGGGGAACGGACATGAGCAGCTGAGAAGAGACCCGCTGTGCTGCGCCTTGGTCACTGTTCACTCAAGTCAGCCTGCTTTATCCCCTTTGACATGGGCTACCGTGCGCTGATCACGGCTCCCTGGCTCATCTTATGACAACATAGCATGGGAGTGACAGAACTGCAAATGTCATGGCTGCACGCCTGCCCTGCCCAATCTTTCCTATTCAATCACCTGCAGTTCAACCTTGAGTTCGGATCTCAACCGGTCTGTGATCCGCTCCGTCAGCTTGTCTATGACCTGCATGGCATCCCACATGGCATACGTGTCAGGGGGTGCCTGCAAGGCGTCCAACTTCTTGCGCCTTTTCTTTGCACATCCTAGGCTTCGAGAATCCAAAGAATCATAGCAAGCGGCTTCCTAGTTGAATAGCAGCTTGGAGTTATGTAAAGATTGACCCAGAATACCCCCATTGCTTGTACGAGTTGTACAGCCATTTGAACCGTCTTTGCATCATGGAGCATTCAACCATTCCCATGCCACAGTATCTGCTGAATCAGTCACCAATGGTCCCCAACCCCAGCAGGCTCCCCACTGGCAGGGCCATCCACTGTCTTGTATGGTGGATAATTTGTCTTGTATGGTGTTGACATGTTTGGCACTACTATCACCCACTGCTGGTGTGAATTTACCTGTCCAATGCCAATGCCACACACATGACACTAGCGTACGCATGCATTGCTGCAACATCACCCCATTTGACCTTTCAAGTTCATGCCACACCTGTTCAGGTCTAATGCCGGGTAATGCACCAGCTGCATGGCCATTGCCTGAATAGACTCCTGGAGCTGAAGGCTGTTGGCCATTGGCTTGTGACCAGGACCCTCCTGGGCCATTTGCTTCCCTGCGGCAATCCATCACATGCCCGCGCTGACCAGCCTGGTTGTGTGTAGCTCGCGCTGGCTGGGCGGGTGCACAAGTACCCTGGCCCTGCTGCACAGACGCATGCCGGCCCATGTCCTGCTGTAGCGTGCCCATGCTAGCACCTATGGTTCACAAAGTAGAAGAAAACACAGGGTATGGCCGGACAGCTCATGCAAGCATGAGCGAGCCGCGCCAAAGGGTGGCCGTACTACATACCAGACGAGCATTGCATCTCATCTACGACGCGCTGCCTGTCCAGCTCTGCCTGACGCTCGCGCATCCATCTGTTCTGTTGGTCCTTCAAGTCTTGTAATCGCTGCGCCTGTCGATCTTGCGCCATCCTGTCAGAAGTTCCCGAGTGTCGAATGGAGCCAATGAGCTTTCAGTGGTGGTTCATCATTTTCCGCGGCAGTTGGACAGTTGAGTCAGTTGCTGTCAACCGTTTTGCCACCCGGCTGGCCTTGCCCATCCTGACAGCAGAGGACGCTCAGGCATAGTTTCAGCAGCAGCATTGATACCAGGCCATACCTGGGCGCTTGGAGGGTCAGTGCAGCATCTGCGCCGAACCGACACTCTCCGCCCACCAGTCGCCGCAAGTGCCGACGCATGTGCCCAGAGCAAATTCACATCACACGATTCCAATGGTTCTGTTGCTGACTGCCGCGCACATGGAGGACGATGATATGGCGGATTTCTTGGACCCAGATGCATTTCTGGAGGTGCGCACAGTACACAGGGAGAATGCAGATATACGGGCTATTGAATTCATTCAATCACCTGCGGTGCTTCGAGGGAATTCATGGCCAACAATCATCACCGGGTCATGCGACACTCTTCGGGCAGCCGATGTGAAGATGCCCCGTCGCATTCGTGCCGGCAAACTCCCTGCGCAGGAGCCGTCTCAGCAGAGTCTTGACGCGTCGCCAGCAAGCAGTTTGCAACAGAATGGGGCGTCATCAACCTGGGCACTGGTGCCGGCAGCTGCTGCCGTTGAGGAAGACAGTGCAGCGCGTTTACAGCAGGCCGTCATGCTGCATGCCCTTTACCCACGCCTGCTGGAAGCCATCACCAGTTGCAGAAAGGTAACTTTAAAATCTAGTCCCCGGCCTACACTGCAGCTCGCTAACGAACTAACTCGACGCCGGTTCCAAAACTGAAGCTGCGTCTGTTGGCCATCCCACAGCTGGGACAGTCTCTGGGCATATATCAGCTGAAGGGGGGCACTCGTTCAACCAGGGTGACTAACGCAGTCCTACGTGGCAGCCGCGGTCGTGAGTCACTTGGTTGCCACGAGCCCACGATGCGACTATAACACAAGAATCGACTTGCATTGGACGCAGGTAGGCCAGCCCAACAGACAAGAGATTGTGGAGTTGGACAACCGTTGCAGGTATGATGTGCTTCTAGCGACCACTGAACTGCTGCCAGTAACCACGGCGTCATTCAAGTACATGTCTTATCTCTACACAGCTAGATTGTCAGGCAGGTCTTGGCAAGCAGATGCAAATGATACTGCCACATTGTTGGCCACGGTCATTGTGTACATGCAGGCGTGCCAAGGCTGAAGTAGCAGCAGCACGAGATGCTGCTTTCCGCCAACAGGGGTGTTTGCCCCCAGAGGTCTCCGACCCTGAGCTGCAGGAATACCTGGTGGGTGATGAACAGTGCACTTTTAACACCACAATGTGACTTGACGCTGCTCACAATCGCTTCCAGCCTTTGCCTAGCACACGGCGGCTCTGTTGCCTCGTGAACTTGTGCCGATGCCATGCTGGATATCAGACTGATGGACGGCTTCTTGTCCTCTACGTATTCTGCTCATAACAGATTTGGCTCACAGGCTGCTCTTGTTTATGCAACGTTTGTCTGATTGTATGCCAGCCTTGTATCACTGACCTTCGCTGCTGTATGTAACCTTCCACAATTTATTATTTTCAAAGTACTCACCATACCTTACCACATGCCTTGCAACACATGCAGACACGGTACATTGCAGCAGCTGAGCAGCATCGAGCACAGCTGGCCGCGCTATACCAGGATGTGGAAGCAGCAGCCAGGAACATGGAAGTACAGGTGGGGAGACGATACTTAGCATCTGATAATGATGACACAGCAAGTAGCGCTAGCTACGCCATGATGCACTGTGACATGTGCACTACCACACAGTCGTACCTGTGGTGGCACAGCCACTGTGTTAATACCTCGGATACCACAGCCCAGACCCATGCTCATACCATAGCGTGGGTCTGCCCCGTATGAACACGATTCATACAACAGCTGTCATGTCACTGCTGGCGTTGCTGGATTGCAGGTCAACCAGCTGCTGTGTGGCGGTGGCGCTACAGGCAGCAGTAGCGGCTCTCCCGTGAGCAAGTCCAGCCAGGAAGCCTCGGCACCACGTGCTGCCGCGGTGTCGGGGGCAACCGCGAGCGGGGCGCACAGCACCTCGTCAGCCGGCGACACGTCTGGATCCGCCACCAGCTTTTTGAGCGGGACAAGCTCGCGCGACGAACAGACCGAAGCGCTGCGGTCCATGCTAAAACGCCAATACGCAGACACCATCAGTGCGCTCCAGGTCAGTCCTAGACCATGGCCAGCATCACCAGGCCATGCGAGGATTTGCGCCTAACGGTTGGGCGTGGTGCCTTTGAGATGATGATTCCAATCTATGCCATACGGTCAGGGCTTTGTCAACTCCGTTGCTATCACAGCAACTTTGCACTTGACCACTCTTGGCAGCGCACATAGAAAGGCTTTGGTTACACTCAACAACTCTGCCTCGGCTATGCTAAGTTGCCTGTGCACTTCGCTGCGGGTTGTCAATAACAGGAAGAATTCACGAGGAAACGCAGCAAGGGCAAGCTGCCAAAGAACGCGACCAGCACGCTCCGGGACTGGTGGAACAAGCACTACACTTGGCCATACCCCAAGGCAAGTATTTGGTAGCCAGGGCAATTGCATACACCGTGGCCAGGGCCTTGACCTTGCAGCATGACACGACTCATGCAGCTGCCTAAATATTGGCTGTGTGACCTTCCTTCGGGTTGGAGGACTGCTCAGCAAGTGCAGAAAGGCACACCTTTTGCGACTGCTCGTCAACAATGCACCCTTACCACGAATGACAAGCCCCAGCGTTGAATTGAACACCAGTCTAACATCAACCATGAATCAACCTTGCAGGAGGAGGAGAAGGATGTGCTTAGCCAGAGCAGCGGCCTGGCCGTGTCTCAGGTCAACAACTGGTTCATCAACCAGCGCAAGCGCCACTGGCACAAGCTGTTCATGGGCTACACACCCACAAATGAGCAGGAGGCCACGCAGTACCTCAGGAGCGCAGGGCACATTGTGTGAAGGATAACTAATGCCTCACGTGCGCCGACATATCAAGTGAAGAATAGCTGTACATACAGCCGTGTTGCCGAGTGTGTGTGTGTGTGTGTGTGTGTGTGTGTGTGTGTGTGTGTGTGTGTGTGTGTGATGTGTGTGATACAGTTATATATCCCTCCGGTGATACAGTAGCCCTGTTGTAAAAGCTGACCTGTTGTAATGGCTGGCTTCGACAACAAAGCTAACAGTATGATCGTAAAGCTGACCTGAAAGCAAAGCTTAGACTGCAGAGATAGCCTAGCGGAATAGCTGTGGCTGTACGTCTGGTGACTCACTCTTCGCACGCAGAAAGGT
>QAXH01004297.1:20943-35137 GCA_004335635.1 Chloromonas sp. AAM2 | reverse complement strand
GTGGCAATGTGTGGCTTGAAGATAAGAAGAGGAATGTACTAGTGTCTTGCCCTGGGTTGAATACCAAGGTAATGCATGTTGAGCGTCTCTACTTTACCGTTGGCACTGAAAGGGCGCTCTCATCTAACAGCAATGGATCTTGTGGATCCGAAGATAACGGCAAGCATGAAGGCAAGCAATGCATAAGCGAACATGACAGGCAGCGGAAGCGATTTGTGAATAAGATAGCAATGTTGTGAGAAACTGAATGTCGTGCAGAGTCTTGTGAGGAAGTCATGAGTATGCGTGCTGTGCCATGATAACAGCTTGTCAAGTTCAAACTATTGAAGTACGACAGATATGACAGGCGTGCTAGTTAAACATAGCTGTAACAGACAGGTAACATCCTAAGCTAAAGTAGCTCTTTTCGTGGTGCACAGTTGACAACAGTGGAAATGGATCAGCAACCAAACTGATGCCACGTGACAAAAGCCGGTTGCACTCAAAAGTACGATGCCGTCTTGTACGTTGCCAGACGCCTGTGTTGACCTCACCAAACAACGATTGATTATCCAGTCTGCCAGCTCTCCGCGAGACAAACATTTTCGCGCTGGACGTGCACAGGTGTGTGGAAAGCGTTCCGGGTCACGCAACTTGCTTTCTGCGCAACTTGCACATGTAACCCTTCCATGGGCCCATACAGAGGCCTTCTGGCAATGCATGGGGCTTTTCAGCTTAGCATCAGGCGATATGGGCCACATACACGCCATCGGGGCATGGAGGTTGAGCAGGGGCACACCCTGGCATGCTTAGGGCTGAATCGGCATTGTCTGTACCTGCTCTGGCTGCTTTGAGACCCTTCATCATCACCATCGTTTGGGTTGCCTCCGTCCCAAAGTGCATCAAACAGCCATCAAATCAGCAGCAGAGACAATTAGGTCATTTCATTGGCTGGCTAGTAGATAGGCTGTTCTATGAATGACGCAACTGAATCTATGAATAACGAAACTCGGCACAGGGATCTTCTATGAATGAGACAAAGTGCAATTGCCGTTTTGTGGAAGCACGCGTCCTGCAACCTGCTGTTTGCAATCAAAAGCAGCCATCGAGTTGGCGAGTCGCTCGGCCAATTATGCATGAGATGATGCCTGCTGGTAACAACATGTGTGTGGTATTTTTAGGCTAGGTCTCCATACCATTCTCTGACTCGATGTATACTTGCCTGACCCTTTCTCTGCGTATGTCTGCGGTCGATCTATCTGCCTGCAGTCCCCCTGCATCACTTGTCCAGGTGGCTCAGCATTGCCAGAGGTTGCTGTGGCCTGGGACGCCTGGCCTCTTGCAATCCAGATGGCCTTTGGTTGCTAGCCTGAGGACTGGACCAGGGGTGAACGGGTAAGTTGCTTTGCCAGACGCAAAAGGAAGCAAGCAACATGGTACATGGACAGGGAAAGGGGTTTGCATGCAATAACCTATTTCTGAGATCCTCAAAGACCATCGCCTGCAACTTGCAGAGCTGCAGTCGGAGCAACGGCAGGCATGGCCGTGCGACCAATGAAGAAGTACAGACAAATGCAAAAAGCAGGGTGAGCGCCGTATGCTGGCTATACACGGGAGTGACGCCTGTCGCATGCTGGCTATACACGGGAGTGACGCCTGTCGCATGCACTGAGGCAAAAAAAAGAAGTTTGCCAGTTCTGGGACAATTTTTGTGAATAGGTCTGTAATACTGCCAGCAACCATCATGGCCAGACCTATTCACAATGATTGTGTGTCAGCAAAACATGTGTATGTGTGTGCTGCAGAGCTTGTAAGGATTGCCTAGTTGGAAAGCATCTTAATGCCGAAGGAATTGATTGGCCTTGATGCCAAGCTATAAGAATGTCATCAGGGCATCGGAATTAGAGTGATAACCAATGGTAATAATCAATGGTTACAATTCAATTCAGATTCAATACAGGAGGACTTCGCAGTGGCAGATCACATGAGGAGTCACACACCAACTGCCCCAGAAGTGAGAGCCACACAAGAATTGTCCCAGAACTGGCAAACTTCCCTTTTTTTGCTGTTGCCACTATTTACTGACTGCCATGCTCTGCGCTTCAATGCTGTTCGTCACACATCATGCACTGGTGTCCAGCAAGCCCACTGCATGTGTTCACAGGCAAGCTTCCCTGATACGACTCTGAGCGCCTACGTTCAACAGCTTCAACTCCCCTGTGATTGCCTGCACCATCGGGTAGATCCCGGGCAATGGGCGACAGCACACTCCCAATCGACCTGGCTGGTCATGGTCCCACGTGATACAAGCTGGCTTGTCAGATGCCTGGCAACGTCCTTGTGCAGATCTTGGCCAGTTCAGGCGTGTCAGGGCCGTTTTGTAAGAGTTGGTTGCACGGGTTCCAGACCATGGCGGCTGAGCCACAGCAGTTGGCCACCTGGCTGGCTGTACGCCATGGCAGTTTGGATGCAGCCTTGCTGCACGCAACCAGACATGGCAGATCTGAGGCTGCGCAAGTCCTTGTGAACCTTGGTGCTGATGTCCATGCTGGTGATGATGGAGCACTGAGAGATGCTGCTATTCGTGGCCATGCAGAGGTGGTGCGTATGCTGCTTGACCACGGTGCTGATGTCCATGCGGAGGATAATGAGGCACTGAGATATGCTGCTCTACGTGGCCATGCGCATGTGGTGTGTATGCTGCTGGAGCATGGTGCCGATGTCCATGCAGGTGAAGATGAAGCACTGAGATGTGCGGCTTATCATGGCCATGCAGAGGTGGTGCCTGTGCTGCTGGACCATGGTGCTGATGTCCGTGCTGGTAATGATGAACCAATGAGAGATGCCGCTGCGCATGGCCATGCAGAGATTGTGCGCATACTTCTGAGCCATGGTGCTGATGTCCATGCAGGTGATAATGGAACTCTAAGATATGCTGCTCGTTGTGGCCATGCATATGTGGTGCGTATGCTGCTGGACCATGGTGCTGATGTGCATGCGGGTGATAATGAAGCACTGAGAGATGCTGCTCGTTGTGGCCATGCAGAGGTGGTGCGTATGCTGCTGGACCATGGTGCCAATGTTCATGCCTGTGATGATGCAGCACTGAGAGCTGCTGCTTATCGTGGCCATGCACAGGTGGTGCGTGTGCTGCTGGAGCATGGTGCTGATGTGCATGCGGATGATGATGAAGCACTGAGATACAGTGCTCGCAATTGTCATGCATATGTGGTGCGTATGCTTCTGGACCATGGTGCTGATGTGCATGTGGGTGATAATGAAGCACTGAGAAATGCTGCTCATTTTGGCTATGCAGAGGTGGTACGTGTGCTGCTGGACCATGGTGCGGATGTCCATGCTTGTAATGATAAGGCTTTGAAAGACACAGCTGAGCACGGCGATGCAGATGTGTTGCGTATGCTGCTGGGACATGTTGCTAAAGTCCACGTGGGTGATGATGGAACAGTGGGATATGCTGCAGATCATGGCCTGCAACATGGTGCCAATGGTCATGCGCGTCTTGATAAAGCATTGAGACATGCTGCTGAGCATGGCCATGCACAGGAGGTGCGTATGCTGGTGGACCGCGATGCCAACGTCCATGTGGTTGATAACATGGCACTGAGACGTGCTGCTCTTCGTGGCCATGCGGAGGTGGTGCGTATGCTGCTGGAACACGGTGCTGATGTCCATGCGGAGGATGATGAAGCACTGAGATATGCTGCTCTTCGCGGTCATGCACAGGTGGTACGTATGCTGCTTGACCATGGTGCTGATGTCCATGCGTGTGATGACAAAGCACTGAGTAATGCTTCCAAGCACCGCCATGCAGAGGTGGTGCGTATAGTGCGTGATCATGGTGCGTATGTATGTGGGCCCACCACGAGCATCAGGCGTGGGCCTGCTTGCTGCTGCATCTTAGGTTAGCATGCCACTTCGCCTGGGCGAGTTTCCAGATGCGGTGTCCAAATTGCACGAGACCTGGTGCTTCAGTATGGTGGGTATCAAGGGCTGTTGGTGGTACGTGTTGATGCTGAGCGGCATGCTTCAACGTGGTAGAGGCAGGTGCTGAGGCCGTAGGTGCTGACAGGTGCTGACATGGCGGGTAAGCGAATGCGAGAAACGACTGACATGCGACGGCAGCCCAGGCAGCCAGGGCAAACGGACACTCTGTGGTCGGTGGGCAGGGGCGCGCAGGGCGTAAACGGCTGCGTGTGGCATGAGAGTGGGAGCAAGGCAGGGCCGCATGAACTACGACTTGGGACTGTGGGATGCCCAAGGAAGTAGTGTGCTGGACTACATGGATACAGTGGTCACAACAGGGAAGTCCACATGCACCCTGTACTCCAGGTAAACATGCTGTGCACTGCTTTCTTGGTACCGTCGATTTCTGAAATTGATTTGCCAATTTCGGTTGCAAATACCAGGCAGTCCTGTCAGCCATTAGAGTTGCACCCACGACCTGATTATGGGCTACATCCAGCGCCCTGAGGGCTTAGCTGTTCAGGCCATCTGCAAAGCCTGATTTGCAGCAAACATGCAAGTGATAGCCTGGTGTGCGGGCAGCTGGCTTGGGCAACGTGTTGGTGCTGTTGATAGTACATGGCCGTTAGTTCCAAGGGACTGTGCCAAGAGACAAGCAGTGCCATGTGTACGCCGTTCGGTGGCTGGTAGTAAGCTCATGCATGGCAAGTGAGTCAGGCGCTGCGTGCTGGGTTAGCATGGGTTTGCTATCAGTTGAGACCCTGCGTACGGCAAATGACTTGATGTGACACAACTTGCGTTAGAGCTGGCAACGTGCGTTGATAGAAGCAAAGTGGGTGAAGGGCAATGTTCTACTTCCATGGAATCAAGGCAATGTAAGCATCAGGCCAAACGCAACAAACACAGCTGATGCTTATCGTGTTGGCCAGCACAGAGAAGTCAAACCAAGTCTCAGACTCTTCATGACTGTTCCAGCTCTGAATCGCTAACCTCTCGGCGAACCGCGTACTTGAGGTGCGTCCACACTGAAAATCTGCTTTTCGATTTTGGCCCATGAGAAACGCGCGCAAAGGTTGGCGAAAATCTTGGCGCTTACGGAGGAGCGGCGCATACGAATGTTCTCGTAAGTACAGCTCATCAACTGAAAACCCGAAATCGAAACGCACAACCAATGTCGTTGCCAGACCTTGTGCTACCTTGGACGCCTTCATGATCTTTGTTCCTGCTGCTTGACTGAAAAAAACGGCATGGGACGAGAGGACTTGGCCATTTCCGCGGAGCTGGACCAGGCCTTCGTGCAGGTGCGCCATTAAATTGCTATTGAATTGCCATGCCGGTGCCTCGAACCGGCTCGCCCTCTACCAGTGCTGGGCAACTTGGGCCGATGCAGCAGGTTGTGTGTGGACACGCGCTCGCTTTGCAAATTGCTTGATTGATGACGCAGTTACTCTGTGTGCTTGTCAGCCTTGCGTGCACGGTGACCCTGACTGCAAGAGTCCTCTATGCAGATTCAGCTGGACTGTCAGGCGCAGCTGCGGTCTACCAGCAAGCTGGTCAAGGTTCGAGCCTTGGCATGGCTGACCAAGATACGTGAACCCGTGAGTTGCAACATGACCCATCCATGTGGCATGCATCATGAGCCAGTGCTAGTTCAGGTCATGCACTAGTAGCCAGCCATACAGCAAGCCCATGCTTGACACACTCATTTGTGCATGCTCAAAATCAGTCCATCATGCCTTGCTCCATGCTGCAGACCAGCAATGTGGTATGGAAGCGTAACAGGAATCTGTACGCTCGTTTGCTGTTGGAGCAGCTCGTGTCAGGCGTGCTGGCACCACCCTTTGACACGCTGCCACCAGGCGGTGCTTTGCCTACACTGCAGCCATGGATGGTTTACAGGTGTGCATGCATGCATATGCTGTTATTGTTGCTGGTATTTGGTGAGGACTGCTCAGATAGGGCAAGAGTGGAAGGACGTGCAAGTCTGTTGTCGCTGCCGTTGTTGTTGCTGCTGTTGTTTCATGGCCTTCAGTCTAGGGAGGACTGCTCAGCAGAAAGGAGGTGAAGTCAGCTCATTTGGCATTGGACAGGGGCCTGGGTCCCACGGCTGGGGTCTGGAAAACAGTACGGCCTATGCAGGTGTTGAGATGCTTACGGACGTTGCTGCTTCCTTGTGTGCAGGTTCCTCTCTCCCTCAGGCCGCAGCAAATCTCCACACCACGGTCCACAGGGCAGAGAGGCGCGCACAAGTGGGCAGGAGGCACTGCCTTTGCATCCAGGGTCCGTCCAATCGATCTCCAACAGTGTCCAAGGTGCCATGCAGACTGTCCAAGGGGGCGTCGTCCATGCACAGGCAGCATCCAAGGGTGCCCACAGGCCAAGGTAGGCTGCTTCGTAACCAGTAATCTGTCCATGCTTCCACTATGTTCTGATGCATATGTCTTCATTTGGCCATGTCATTATACTTCCTAACACAAGACACAACAAGGTTGGCCAGAGTTAACAGCAGTCAGGCTACAGTGTCGTGACTGTGATGGCTGGGGACGAAGGGCCGAATGGCATGCATGTTGTACATGTTGTTACATGGCCTTTGGTCAGCATTCACCCTTGTGCGCCACTGCCAGCACTGGTATTGCATGTGCAGGAGCACTGGCGCCCATGCACGATCTGATCGTGTGCGGCATGTGGCCACCAGCCCATATGCCGACGCCTGGCAGGGCAGCCCAGGCACACTGACTCGCATGCGCCGGGACATGGACGGGGTGCAAGGCGCTGCTGTGCTCATTGACCACCGCCTCAGGGCGGCAGAAGCGGAAGTGGAACGAGCGGTGAGTCCCTTCTGCCTCCCTACCTGCTCTTTCAACGTCATGATTGTCACATGGCATTCGCAGATTTGCCCAAAGCATTGTTTCAAATGCAACAGCAGGTGGCCCTGGTGCTGCGGCTGCACCTGTTGTCCTCCGTATGTGCACCAGTCTGATGCAATTCCAGTATTCATGGCAGACACGTGACCTTGCATGCTGGCCGCTCCGGTCACCCTCAACTTGTCAACATGTCAGTCTCGTTGTTCTTCTGGAAGCTTCTGCGACAACGGCAATCATTTACATGCGGCCATCGCTAGGTCACAGCACCTGTTGATGTTGCATCCATACCGCTGCAGTCGCTTAGGCCTGTGCCATTGGTAACCCCACATCGATGGACATTCTGTCTGCGCCTTATTCTTGTGACAATGGATCATGATGAGAGTTTGAATGTGCACGTGCAGCAGCGTGAACTGGCCGAGGTTCAGCACATCGCCACCAGGGCCGGCTCCGCACGCGACATGCTGGGCCAGACACAGGCAGAGGCGAACTTGGGCTCACGCACAGCAGCCAAGGTGCATCTGGACGCGGTCATTTCCAGGTGAGCGTTTTGTGGTGCTTTGCTGAGTCCTTTTTCTGCTGCCTGCTGACCTGGCCTGAGCTTTGGCTTGGATGATAGAGGAGTTGTAAAGCTCTTGGGCTCAAGGCATGTACAGGCAACTATATTTATACACATGTACATGCCTTGTATGTGTGCGTGCGTGCGCGTGCGTGCGTGTGTATGTGTGTGTATATGTATGTACACCAGGGAAGCCGCCAGAGGACATGGTCTCACATGGTCCCTGGTCTGCCCTGTCTGAATGGTTTGTTGCTGGGAGTCCTGTCTCCTGCCGCTTTCCTCCCACGCTGTAGGTAGGTATCACAGCTAAACCGAAACCCAGATGTTGAGGCAGTGACGTGCTTTCTTGGAGATTGGTTTCTGTCTTTCCTGGACCCCTGACAGGTTTGAGGCGCGCCGCAGTCAGTGGCAGGCAGAGGAGGCGCGGGAGAGGGCTGCTGCAGCGGCACCAGCGGCTGTGCACTTAAATGATGCGGGGTGGGTGGGATCTCAATCGGCACGCATGTCATGCACAGTCGCATGTCTGAGGTCTTCCCCAGGGTGCGTGAGCAAGGCCCACATACGTGCAGTCCAAACAAGGCCCTTAAGTATGCAAAACAGATGACGTGCAACGTATACACCTGTTCAGTACTAGCAAATGAATACCTAGAAATCACTCAACACGAGCCAGTAGCTGCAGGGAACGTCCTTGTCAATGCGTTTGCGCCTTAACAATCGGTCTACACTACTGTAAGCTGCAAAACCGCGTAAGCGAAAGCCGTGCACTGATGACGATGAATGGGAGTGACCTAGGAAACCATGGTCACAGCATGGCAGTGTACTCCTTCAGCCCATTGAATGGTTGGCGGGCATGGATGTGGCTCGGATTGTGGCATTGCTCTATCGTCGTGACTCATAGTGATTATTATTTTTGTTCATATTTGATGCTGTTTATCATCATTGCCATTGATATCAATTCATTACTCTACTGCCCAACACAAGCCAGTCCACACTAGGGCGGTCGAGCATTTTGGGCTGTGCCAACCACGAGATCAAGCAGCCCTCACAGCCCAGCGACTGGCACCAGGTCTGGCCTGTGTCAAAACCTGGAAATGGGATCATCCGCAACGCTGACCGCCGTCTGTCCTGCTTGCCGTCCCGCCTGACTTCAGGCCGAACCCGTCACCACCCACCAGCTTCAGCACGCCGGTCGCTTCCTGCCAATCCATCCTGCCAGACATCTCCGGCACCTCTCCAGCCTTTGCGCCATCAGCGGCTGCCAGTTCCGAAGCGCTTTCAAGCGTTGATCCAAGCTGCAGCTTGGAGGCCCTTGGACCGGCAGATGGCGGACATGGCGATCTGGGCTGCGGCCAAGGAAAAGACGCTTCATACCAGGAATTGGATGCTGCCAAGATTGACGTGGCAGCAGGCGATGCGCAGGCGCCAGGCAGAACGGCCAGTCGCAGCACAGTGAACATCGGCGATGATGTCGTTACCACTGCTGAACGTTGCAGTCTTGCTGACACGCCAATGCCCAATCCTGTCGCTGATGCAACGCCCATACCGACGCCCAGCGAACGTCATGGCACCGGTTTGTCCGCAATGCATCGGCAATCGACTGCAGTCAGTCAGGATGCCGACTTGTACGCAGGCACTGGCTCTCCGTTTGTGATCAGACAGGCAAATCCAGCATCAAATAACACCCTTCCGACCACCCCACTCGTCCCATACACTCCTAGTTCAGGCCAGCGCACACCCACCACCACCACTGGCACAATTGTACTCACGCCGCATTCTGCATCCCCGCAACCTGTTTCAGCCACGCCACTCCGAACTCGCACATCCATGCAAAGCACGCACAGCACGCCACGCTTAGTGCTCGGCACTGCTCCCAGCAGCCGGTATCCAACCACCAGAAACCGCAACAGGAGAAGTCTCAGCCATGACTCGATCAACCATGCAACCACTTGCCACAGGCGGACCTCAACCCATCCAACTCGCTCTCCGTCTCTCAGCTCACTGACTTCTGTCTCTCCCGGTAGACAAGCCGACTTGCAACAGCCTCCATGGTATCACACTCCAAACCCTCAGGACTGGCAATCACCATCTCCGCAACCTGCACCCGTGCCTGCTCAACCAAGCATCACACCGGTCGGCATGGAATCGAACCGGGAGCCTAGGAGGGCACAGCGGCAGCTGTCACCTCCAGCCACAGCCAGCGGCCTGCACCAGCTGGCAGCCGAGCTCCGGTACCAGTCCAGCCAGCTCCAGCAGCAGCTGCAGCTGCAGCAGCTAGCCGGGCAGGCAATGGATATAGCACTGCATGCTGCGCATCAGGCTGTAGCAAGCCAGCGTCTCCTGCTAATGCATGCACAGGCCGAACTAGAGCGAACATTTTCACCACCAACACTAGCATCTGGCTCAGGGGCACGACAGAGCACCACCAGCCATGCACACACCGTCACCAGTGCCAAGGCGCTGCAAACGCTGCAAGTAGCCTTTGATGCATGCGTAGCGGACCTTTCCGCTGTAGCTGCCCGCTTGGATGCTTGTGATCCCTTCCTGCTTCCGCAGCCAGGCTCACTCTCAACAGTAGGGCGCCGATCAACAGGCAGCCCGCTCCCCTCTCAGTTTCTTCACTGCTCACCCCAAGGCCGCTCCACTCAAGGATTCAGCAGTACAAAGGCTTTGCCCAAAGCTAGCGGCCTGGGAAACTATGACGCTGGGGCAAGCGATGCTACTGGTAGTGGTGTTCAAGTCTGGAGGCATGGGGGCGTCAGCCCACCAGCCCGCCGGCTATCACCTGCCAGGCATCGGTTTCCAAGCCCACCGCCCCGCCTCGCCCGTGTGGTGTCTCCACTGGCTAACAGCCGCAGTGGGAACAGTGGTGGCGGTGGTGGCGGTGGGTTCATGATGCTAGCTGCAGGCGTCAGTCTGGCTGCCAAGGCTTGCGGTCATTCCACCCAGCAGCTTCTGAGCTGCTTGGAACGGCGGTTTCTGAAACCGTTGGTAGAGGAGCGGCGGCAGTTGGAAGAGGCGGCTGATGCTGGCAGGGTCCAGGGAGTGGAGGCGGCGGTTCTGAAGGTGGTTGATGCAGCTGCGGTGGTTGCCAGTCACATGGGACAGGTGGAGGATGGTGCCAAGCAGTTGCATGGGGAGTTGAAACAATGTGCGCGCGCATTGCAGGCACTTGCACGGCCTCATAGCAGGGACGGCAGCCCTGCTGCAGCACGTGGGCGGTACACACAGTCCCCATCACGTGGACGGTACACTCAGGCCTCATCACGTGGGCAGTACACAGAGGTACTTGCAAGCAGGCCTTCGTCCTCACCACGGCAAAGCTGGCTGGAACGTTGGGAGAACAAATCCCTCACTTCTGCTGCTCGTCTCAGATGTTCCACCCAGTCTCTGCATACCGCCAGGCTCAGGCCTAGTCTTGGCACCAGTACTGTCAACGATCCAGCATCGAGAGACCCTGGCTCCAGTAGCGCTGGTATTGGGTCAAGAGGTTTTGACGCCAGTAGCCCCAGCCATACTGGTCTTGATCATGGAACAGCTGGCAAGGCTAGCAAGTCCAGCTCTGGTGCCAAGCCCAGCCCCAGGCAGGGCCCTGATGAAATCAGTCCTGGTCGTTTTGGTGCTAATGGCAGTGACAGTGACAGTGCTACTGAAATGGCGACAGCAGAACTTTGCAGGTCGTTACGCAGTTCTCGTATTCTTGGTCAGCATATGCCGAACAAGGCAGGCTGTTCACCGCTTGAAAGCATCGGAGTGGCGACCGGGACGGTCGGCGGAAAAAGTGGTAGAGCAAGGGTAGGGGATGGAGAGGGCGGGCTTGGGCACGCAGGCAAAGGGTGTAAACCTGTGAAGGATAGTCAGCAGGAGGAGGCTGTGTGCGGGTACGAGGATGGGGGAGGAGACGTTACTCTGGGAGCCTGGGGAGGGGCACAGGCAGGCACAGCCGGCGTAAATGCAGGCAGGCACAGTGGGCAGCGGGACACCAGCCAGTCTCCACACAGGCTGAGGGCAAGCCCTGATGACGGGTTTGAAACGCCCCTACCACGTGACAGTCACATTGCTGCTCCTGGTCACTCGACAAGAGTATTCCACCCAGCAACCAGTAGCTATGGACGAAGCGATGCCAGTCGCAATGCTGCAGAGTTCGACTGGCAGCACGCAGTAGAAACGGCTGCCCAACTGGATCAACGACTTTCTGGGGACGGCAGAGGGCCAGCAGGCACACCTGCGGCGGGAGTGAGTGGCAGCCTCCTGTCACAGGCAGAACTGCTGCAGCATGAAATGATTAAGCGACAGGCTGCTCATGATTTGCATGCAAGCGCTGTGTCTAGCACTGCTGGCAGTCGTGGCGTTACTGGAGCTGGGGTGGCAGCCAGCAGGGGTGGTAGCGAGGGTATGGGTAGGCACAAAGGATCTGCTGCCTGCACCCGCCTCTTGCCTCAGGGTCTCGCACAGTCCATTGCCGCATCACCCACATATGAAGCAGCAGCGGCAGAGGCAGAGGCAAGAGCAACACAGAGCTTGTGCCACCAGGGGTCTTCAACAGCCGGCCGCTGGTTGGGAGGGTCAAGCGATGGAATCTCTGCCAAAAGCACAAGGCTGCCAGTTGGAGCGGTTGAGTCAGTTGATTCAGTTCCTGCCTGGGAAGTCCGCGACGTTATGGCAGCCATGGCACACGCGCATGCAGTGGCAGAGTTGGGGGATCCCCTTTCAGTAATGGTCACTCGCCAGCAGCCAATAGGACTTATCACCAGCCACGAGCCACTCTTGCCTGAGGCCTTGCGCAAGTCACTTCTTTTCAGTCCAACGCCAACGGCACCTGCTGCTACCCACAACCCTGTCAGCACACTCGTACCAGGCCCTCCTACAGCTGCCACAGGGAGCAGTGCTGCTGCCACGGCTGCCGTGTCTGTGTCTACAGCCAACACTGCTCCAGCCATCCTGCCAGCCTCACGGGGTGCCATTGCAGCTTGCAAGCCAACCAACGTGGCAACCGACATTCAAGCAACAGCAGCCAACTCGCTTACGACCAGCACCGCAACAGGCCGCTTGGCAGCAGACCAGCCCACCACTAGGCCAAGCGCACCCTCTTCGCAGGGGTTCAAGGTACCAAAAGTGGCTCTCAAGGTCGCCTCAGGGGCTGGTGTACCTCACTGCCTAACGGTGCCTGTTGTGGATGACCTCAACGCCGAGTACAGGAGAAGGGTCAAGGTGCTGCGTGCAGAGGAGAGCAAAAACTTGCAAAACTGGGAGGAATTCCAAGCCACCAAGCAGCAGCTCGGTATTTGACGTTCAATATTGAATTGCAATGAGCCCGCTGCTTGTGGCCCTTGCCTTGGGCACGGCGATCACGCATCGGGCATGGCTGACTACCGTCCTGACCAGCATTGATACTATTTGATTTCGGTTCTTGGTACATCAGGAAACTGAACTGAGGTCTGGGTCTTGGTACTTTCACTTGCTGTTATCGCCAGCCCAAAGCTTGTTAAACATTTGGCTATCCTTTTTGTGAACCGAACGAGCCCAAGCTGCTTGAAGTCTGAGATGTGTTTACCATTCTTTGCCCTGATTGGTTGAAGCGCACGCGTAACTCGCCCTTGGTTTGGGAATGCAACATGGATACAGGTTAAAGTCAGCTGTGGTATAAGTGTGCCAAACAGCGCTTGAGGAATGCCTGGCAGCAACAGCAGAGGGCAGCTCTAAACCCGATTAACCAAAGCGTCCGAGCTTTTCAAAGCGTCCAGTGCTAAAGTTCACATCGACTCTCGGCCCAATGTCACAGAAGCGACTACACCACTATTAGCAATCAGCTTTGGTCGGCAACATTGGTTGTCCTTGCGCACGCAAGTACAGGCGGCGTTCAAGCATTTGCTAACTGCCTGTCGACTGGCCCGCCCTGCGCCACATCTCTCCACCATCTTCAAAGCCAACATGCGCGTGTGCTGTCATGCGTGTCTGCCCTTGCGCCCCGCTGCAGGCTTGGCAAATCGCTTGCCGCTGCTCCAACCTCCACGAGCCTTATCGCGGAATGCCTACTCCCTCCCCTGTCGCCACACGTCCCCTCAGCCGCACAGCGCAACGTTGCGTACGAGCGGCTGAAGGTAGCAGCAGCAACACGAGCACTGGTCACTGCAGCCGAGACGTCTTCTTTCAGTGCTGATGTGCTGGACCGTCTGAAGCAGCTCGAAGAGCGCACGCAACAACTCAAACTCGATCTTCAGACAGCGAGATGATCGCCGGCATTGCGTCTAGTCGAAGCTGTATGCCCAGAAGCTCAGACGCCGCTCTCTGATGTTGCAGTGTCCGTCATACAAGCTGCCTATTTCTAAGACTAAGGTAGCACTTGCCATGAGCAGCTTGCGATGGCAGCTTTCAACCCTCTAAATGCATTAACCAAGGCAGCCTTGTTGCGGCATACCAGGGTGATGCCTGGACCTAGGAGGTTTGCAACGACTGCAACTCAGTTGTTATGTTTAGTCAACGACCATCCGATAATAGATACCTATGTTATGCTCGCAGTCCGACATAATAGGTACCGGAAAAAATATGTTTGCGAGTGCTGGTCTCAGATACATGGCCTCAGATACATCTTTCAGCTTTTGCTCATTGCACAGTTCGGTGTGTGCGGTCGACACAAGGAGGACACGCAGCGTCCTTCCCTGGCTTGTCACACTCTGTAAGAAGTTGTCAAGGTTTACCATGTACTTGACATGAAATTGAAGTATAGTGACTGTCCCTTTATCCGACCATATTCCATTACGCTATCCACGCGTCGATCGATCTTTGCGGCTCTTTGGCAAAACGGACTGCTCCA
>QAXH01004297.1:0-10183 GCA_004335635.1 Chloromonas sp. AAM2 | reverse complement strand
GGTGATGGTGATGGTGATGGTGATGGTGATGGTGATGGTGATGGTGATGGTGATGGTGATGGCCGCGCGCAGGGGCACTTTGGACAAGTTCCTGAAGGCTGCCAGCACTCGGCCGGGGGAGGTGATGCACTATGAGTTCATGCAGGACTACCGGGTAAGTGCATGAATCTGCATGCTCAGATGGTGCACGAAGTTGCATGTTCACATGGTGCACAATCTGGTGAGTGTCAGTTGGGCCAGAAACGGATGTGATGAATTCATCAGGGGGGCTCCAGGGGGCCCTTATACCCAGGGGGTGTCAGTCACATTTTGGGTGGTGTCAGTCATTTACATTGGGTGGTGCACAATTCGGTGGGGTCCAGGAACGGATGCAATGAACTCATCAGATGGGCGTCATTTGTTTGAAAAAACCACATGATTGGGTCATGCAAATCTAAAGGCTTTTGAGCCCACCCTCGGGCTCCGCTCGGCTTTGCTGTGCCTCACTCCACCAGCACAGACCTCCGGCCTCGGTGTTTCGATACCCATAAACCCTTTGGGCACCCCTGTCATCCACATCATGAATACGCCAAGGTCACACCAGGGAGGAGAACCACGTGCTTACATCTGCATGCTGACATCATGTGCATGAATTTGCCTGCTGACACCATGTGCATGAATCTGCATGCTGACACCATGTGCATGAATCTGCATGCTGACACCATTCCATGGTTACACCCACAGGTGGGTTGCACCTGGGAGTCTGGTGACATCAGGAGGACACACCTGATTCCTAGTCTTGTAACCTTGTACCGCTTCCTGCAGGTTCATGTGAAGCATACTGATGGCAGTTTCGAGTACAAGCCGTACTTCTGCCTGCCCGCCAACGAGCTGAATGACGTGATCGCCCCCTCCTGCTACTCGTGCTTTGACTACAGCAATGGGCTTGCAGACATGGTGGTGAGCGGATCAAGTGTTTGGTTCCTTCAAATTACTGAGAGCTGATCAGTTCAAATGTGTCCTTGTGTTGACATTAATGTTAGCATATTATTTGGTCAGTTGGTAGCCTTCTTGTTCTCTGTTTGCGTGAGCGGATCGGGGGCTTGGCAATTTGCAAAATCATCACAAAACTCAACACAGGCACATGCAAAGACCGCACCAGGGCGCCCAAGCACAAACGCTAGCCAGCCATGCATGGGCCGATATGCAACTGACCAATGGATCGAATGCTGGTAGCCAGTCTCTGGTTAAGCGGCTCACAGCAGCAAACAGTGGTCAAGACAAAGGCTCTGGACAGGAAACAGGCTTGTGCAGATGCCCTGTATTCATGTACCAAAAGGAAGTGCTAACCAGTTAGTATTTTGTACTGCTAGATGCGTGTGCGTTCCCTGCACTATACGCGGTTGCATACCCTGTGTTTGGTGCGCATTCCTGACCCGCCTCGCCCCTTCAGGTCCGAGGCCTGAAATGTATACAGGGCCAAACATTAACATGCGTGTAGGGGCCAAGACCCTCAGGGCAGAGCTGGACCAGCTGAGGGCAGACCACACACACGACTCATGGCGCAAGGCTGTCACAGCGGATCACAATTTGGGAGATGAATTTGTGGGGTCGACCGCCGACATCTACTTGCCTCAGTCCGACACCCTCGCCCCGTGTGCCCTATGTCCGACACCCTGCCTTCCCCTGCAGGTCGGTTACATGGGCGTGCCCTACCTCGGCGGCAACATGACCCAGCACCCGCAGTACGTGGTGGTGCGCAATGCGAGGGGCCGGGAGCTGCTGGACTCAGTGCGGCACCGGCTGGACATCACGCCCACCGTCAGCACCGGGGACAGGACACCCATAGTCATGCAGGTTAGGGTTTGGGTTAGGGTTTGGCTTTGGGTTAGGGTTAGGGTTTGGGTCACCCCTACTCATGCAGGTATACTAATGGTACAGAGGGAAAGACACCGTCAGTGCAGAACAGCAAATTTGGGAAAGAGAGCAGGTAGAGAGGCAGCACGTACGGATGAGTGTGGCTTGAAACAGGTCAGGCAGGTGCACCATACCCTGTTTGAAGGGCTTTGGTTTGTGACTTCCTTCAGCAGGTCGTTTGTGCCTTGCTTTCCTTGCCCGCTTGTCGAGGCGAGTGTTTTGGTGTCTGAGCGGTACCCGTCCTGCTCGATGTCCATCCGAACACGGATTGGACCGGGGCACACCTGTGATCGTGAACGAGGTTTGTATCTTGTCTTTTCGTCTCATCCAACCGTTTCCGCGCTAAGGTTTGGCTTCACAATGGTTACTATTTGCAAAACAATGCTCAACATTTGAACGGTGACCAGCCATACATACACTTGTTTAAATCGAGCATCTCGTTTGTGTGCTTCTTTTGCCTACAGACTGTTATCAGCGACGATCAGGCCAAACTGGGCAAGTTCCAGGATCCGGCGCCACTATGGCTCGGCAACCTACTGGCATGGTTCATCAACCTGGTGAGGATTGTGCACGATCTCATCTCATCCAATCCTATGGTAGTGACGCCTAGGCGATCGTGTCCATGTCATATGGTGGTCGTAAGGTGATGATGATCATCATTACATGGCTTCTCATGATTCAACCCACGGTATACTGCAGCTAGACACAACATATGCCTGTAAACAACGTTGGCGTATTCTACACATTTGGCATGTTAAATTGCTTGGCGCATCTTTTTGTGCAGATTGGCCCCAAGGGCCTAGAGTTCGGCAAGTACTCGATTGACTACCACACCATTCGCAACTACCTCTATGTGACTCGCAACCAGGGCAAGCAGAGGGCTGACCAGCACATCCCAGAATACGCCAAGAAGTAAGCAGAGCAGTAAGGCAGTAAGAGGGCATAACACGGTGCATAGTTATACTATTCTATTCTTATACTTCTACTATACTATTCTTCTCCTTACTGCTTATGGCTTACAAGGTAGGGTCGGGCGACAAGCCTGAGACAGGACACATGACGGGCTTGTTTTGCCTACCTTGGAAGGAAAGGGCGCACTTTGAGGAGGACATTGGGACACGGAGCGGGACTGGCATTGCCCTGGCCTGAGCAAGACAACAGTTTTTGTGTTGCCTCTGGCTGAAAGACGTGCATCATGAAACTACAACATACTGCTTATGATTTGTACCGCAGAATTGTGGCACAGTACGATAAGAAGGGGGAGGTGTCTGCCCGGCTAGCGCTGCCTTACAACGCCCCCAAGCCCACAGTGGAGGTCAAGCGCGCCCGCCCCTCAACACAGGCATAGGAGCAGTGAAACCTACGCATAGGAGCAACTCGACGATGCTTCGGCCAACAACAGCCAGCGTCAGGGGCCACGCACTCAAGTAGCTCAACAATCCACATTTTAAGATGGGATGAGTCCATATGAAGCAATCTGGACTGGCTTTCTGCCGTTTCTACAACCAATTCAAGACACGTTCAGTGGTAATCACCTCCCGCTGACTCAGCCACAAGCCTTACATTGGGTAACGCCTGACCAACAACCCAGATTTTAAGCTGTGGTTTGTCGCCCAACACGAGGGCATCTCAACACAGACGGGCAAGCGGACCTGGCTTTTTGAAACCAGCTCCAAAGCAAGGGAATGTTCACTGGTAATCACCGCCCGCTGACTCAGCCACAATGGTGCCAATCCGTAGGCGAAAGCAAGCCCAGGCCTGGGCAACACCTGACCAATCCAATCACGCGGCCAGGGCGTTGGGGTTGTCAGTTCCTCCCTTTAGCTTGCTACTGTCACCGGATACAATGTTACGGATGTTACCTGACCCTATACTCAGACTTTGTCAATGGGTTGTCGATAAGCCCTGGCCCTTGACAGATCAATGTTCTGTCAATGTGCTCAGCTACCAGAGTACAGACTGGAGGGCGAACCGGACTAGTAGTAATTGGTGTTGGCCGTCATGAGACGAGTATTTGTTGACATGTGAACAACAACACATGTGACCCGCACTTTTGTGGGCATGCACATAATAAACCTCAGCTGGAGATTGTTATTAATGGATTCTAGAGAAAACTCTGCAATGGCCACTGGCATGCACCGAGCATATACGCTCGCAAGCCATGCCCAAGAGCCACGTGGCTGCAGACCGCTCTGATCGTACCAGCCCTGAAACAGGAAACGTTAGTAGGAGAGTCCACGTGTCCATGCTGATTGTTGAACAGGAGTTCGAGCAGCTTGCTGATTTTGCCTTGTATACCACACCACCTTCCTGAGCCATGGAACTATGTTGTGGTAATTTTCTCATCTTATTTGGGCTGTAAACCTTTGCCCGTGTAAGGAGTTGCATCCATCTAGTTTTATGACCAACAGAGTTTGTGTAGTGAACAGACAAGTTACTTCGTTGCTTCAGCTTACATTACAATGTGCCGCAAGTCCTCAAATGTGATCTGGTCTTTACAGCTCAAATGCAAGAGCACAACTTGAAAGTGATGGCAGGCGTACAGGCCATGCATTTATGATACGCGTACTTTCACAGCACAAAAAATGTACATGTGCCGGTAGTGTATATACAGATAGTGTATATACTGTATTGATTACATCAGGGTGGTCCACATGCACCGAGCGCAAACGCTAGCAAGCCATGCAAGAGATGAGGTTGGGAGTAGTGAGCTGGAGTTGAGTGCTTGTGATTGACTATTGGGACTCAGATGCATGTTCAGGCGAACAAGTCTTGATGTTGTTTGCTATTTGCGGTGCTCCTCTGCTGATGACGGCGGGTCGCTGCAATACCCTGCTATATGTTTTGATTACATCAGGGGGTCCCACATGCACCGAGTGCGAACGCTAGCAAGCCATGCAAGAGACAAGGCGCAATACCGTTCTAAGAAACCCTGAGCAGCTGAAGGCAACTTCATGGCGCAACGAGAACACATGAGTCAAAGCATGTAGGCCCTGCTATGAACGGCGAGTTTCATGTACTGCATTGGTGGACACAGTTCATGTCAAGTGTGAGTTCGACATCAACCCCATCTTGCCTGCACTGGCTGCAGAATGGTAAGTCGTAAGAAAGTCGAAGCAGCTGTAGGACTCGTGACAAATCACGAGGCGGATATATATAGTCAGAAGCACGAGTCATAATGACCGCGATTTGTCAAACCACAGGCGTGTATCGATCATGACAACCAGCCCTGCCCTGGACAAACGTGCTTCCTCAGCGCACATGAAATCAAATTCCACTAGAAAACCATACTGGGTGGTTGTACTGCTATGCATCTTTGATCATACTGGTTTTCCTGCTGTTGCAATGAGCCTCTTTGAGAACACCAGCAACAGTGTCCGTGACGGAAGAGAAGCCACATGTGATGACAAGGTCGAATGTGACAAGCAACGGACGTTGTCGGTTACAACCGTAACCCGGCCTGCCTTGAAGAAAAAATTGTTCGCCAGGATCACAGGGCGCACGTCAGGGCTCCCGCAATTGTTACATATTATCTGCCGGGAGATTGTCTCGTTCAAATTAAATCCGCCGTCTGATTTGTTTTGCCACACCGGCATCCGCACTTACCAGAGCCTTGGCACACAAGGCGACTCACAACGAGCAGGCTGAAGCAGCTGTGCACCGCCTGCATCGTGTTGGCCATTGCATGCGGTGGTCGACCCTTGTTTTCCTCTGGGCAGCTCTGTCTTGTGGCCAACGAGTGTTGGGCCTTGACCACAGGCTCTATCTTGGACCGCCGAATGTGGACCAGACTTGGTAAATATCATGGGACAGGGAATGTGAGCAAGGCAGGCCTGCCCGTCAACCATCTCCACCAGAAGTAGACATCGACATGTACCACCCCACAAAGCTGTCAACCACACACGCGCAGTGCAGGCTGCATGATGTGTGAATGTGTTGTTGCTCAGCAGGCTGTGACTGATCCCAGTTGCAGCTACCGCCTCCGACACGGTCACTCACACCCATGGACAACATCTTGGACAAACATAACAACATTCAGTGTGATGCACGGGCAGGATAGAGTGCGCAGGCCACATGAACAAGTTTGGCCACTCACCAACCGTTGTGCACCTGCAGCGACCAACCAACCCAACCAACCCAACCAACCATCTCCCTGCCCATCTCCATGATGCTATAGGGTGATCAACGAGAATGTGGTCAACTTCTGGCGGCCAGGCAATGCCAGCGAGCGAGGGGGCTCGGTGCCCAGGGGAGTGTTGGCTCAGCGGGCCCTGATGGTCAATGGCAGCTTCCCAGGGCCTGCACTCAACCTATTACAGGTGAGTGGTGTGTGTGGACAGTGTATGGCTCAATCTATTACAGGCAAGTGATGTATGTAGACAGTGTATGGGATGGCCATTGATATCGCTTGCTATCTGTGCATAGCTATAGATTATAGATATTTACGTCATTGTAAAAGTTATGTTATCATGAAGCTGCATTACGGGTAAGCGCTGATGGAGACAGGGTATGGACAGCTCACTTGCCGCATGGATGAAGTGTGAGGGCGCTTATGTAGGGAGTACACTGGCGTGCACTCAGCCTCTTACCATCACCAACTGCTCTCCAGCCACCACCTACTAACCACCCATGGCTGCCTGCTGCCTGTTCTTCCAGGGCGAAATCGTGCGCATCACCATTGTCAACCACCTGCTGACAGACGTGGTCACCATTCACTGGCATGGCTTAGCACAGGCGAGTGTGGCCACATGGTCTGCCATGTTGTGAGAATCACGCGCCTGCCAGGGTCGCAACCGTTCTGAACGCGGTCATGTATCTAACAGGCAGAGTCAACTCACGTGAATGTAAGAGACCTGCCCTCCAACCAGCTGCTTGTACCACTCCTCTCTGCAGAAGTCCCTTCAGGGGCTTGGTAGTACTGATCCGTTGCTTCAACTGCAAAGTGCCATTGCGTGCGAAGATATCTCAGCACATAGATGGCCACATAGAAGATTTAGATGCGATAGAAACGAGCTTTGTATTATCTTGTTTCTGTCACTGAATCACCATGCAGCGCGACACTCCATGGGCCGACGGTTCAGACATGGTGACCCAGTGCCCGGTGGAGCCGGGTGGCAGCTACACCTACATGTTCCGCGCTGCCGACATGGGCACGTACCTGTGGCATGCACACACGGGCATGCAGATGGACATGGGGCTGACAGGGCAGCTGGTGGTCAGGGAGAGGCCGGGGGGAGAACTGGACCCACATGCGTGAGTGTGGGTGTGGGAGTGTGGGTGTGGGAATCTGGGTGTGGGAGTGTTGGTGTGAGAGTGTGAGTTGTCGAATGTGCGTGTGCTGGTGGAGTGGGCGTGAGAGCTTATATCGTTATGCAATACCCCCGGTGCACCACATGGTGACCAGTGGAGCTGACATGCGAGTGTGATTATATGGATTACGTCAGGGGGGGCCCACATGCACTGAGCGCGAACACTAGCAAGCCATGCAAGAGACGAGTGTTAGGTAGCTTTCTTTGGAGGCTCTCATTTGCGATCCAGGATCCATGCGGACCAACAAGGGTAAGCTCAGCCACCACGTGTTGGATCAGTTCATCAAGCGCTAGCATAGGTCTCGCATGTGCTGGTTGGAAGCAGGGTTTGACTTTCATGGTTGTGTGGTGCAACCATGGCTAAGCACTCCCAGCACACACAAACCCCACCCTGCATGGCGCGTTGTGACTGCTTCGTGCAGTGATCTGTATGACGATGACAGCCAGGCCGCCCTGATTGTCCAGGACTGGTGGAGGGATCCAACAGCAATGCTGAAGGTGGGGTTGTCATGGGGTATGGACTGAACACACCGGGCCCTTTTGTTTTCTAATAGTAAGAGAAGTTGCAAACTAGGAACATCAATGCAAGAGACTGCGAAGATCCCAACAAATAATTCTCAACACTAAACGCTTCCTGTGTTCGATTGGTGCTGGTCCACTAGAGCAGTATGCCTTGACTGACTAAACTCATTTCTTCTGGCGAGCTTACAGATTGGGTCCAGCCGAACACGGCTGTGAAAAGCTCAGGAAGCACTCAGGAACTGAGGCGGTCATGATGCCTCAATTTGTTGACCTGGAGATGGATAGTACGGTGTTGAGTCAGACACCTGGCAAGTGGAAATTGGAATTCAGATGCAGTGTCAGCATCCCTCGCTTGGCACAACTCTTTGCAGGCTCCCAGCTACCTTGACTTTCAGAACCTAGAGGGCGCTCTCATCAACGGCTACTTCGCCCCGGTCTCGTGGGACACCGCGGCACAGCTGCCACCACCACCAGGCGGCAAGGACATGGCATCTGTCGGCCCTGTGGAATCTAATACCAGCGGTAAGCCACAATCCAATCAATGACGACGGCAGTGACTTTGATATCATTTTAAGTACATCAACTATCATGGCACGTAGGCGGGACGAGCGCAGCGTCTGGTTCCGATAGCACCCTTGGCCCTGCAGGTTTCAATGCCACTGGTAAGCCATGAGCCAACAAGCTTGTTGACGTGGTACTTGAGTAGCTTGACGAGCTGTTGTATGACGTAGGTTGCACCAAAGGGCCCCACACCGCTGTCGGTCGGCATGGTGTTGATCATGCACACCATTGAACCCTTGTCTGACAGCCTTTGGCAGTACGCCTTCTTTTGTCCACAGTGCTTTGACGTCTGTGTTCTTTGCTCTTTGCGCCTTGAAGCTGCCTTCTGTTGCTCAGCGATGGCTAGGACGGTATCCAGCCTCGTCCCTTGCATGGATTGCTAGCGTTCACGCTTGGTGCATGTGGACCTCCCTGATGTAATCCATCTTTATACACTCGCATGTCAGCTCCACTCATGATGTAAATATGTACCTTGCACGTCACTGAGAGTATGGCCACTTTGCAACTAGCACTGCACTCGTTGTTTCTTTTTCTCTTTAAGTAAGCTCAAGGGACAAATCGCAGCAAGACCCCTCTCACGGAGCATTCCTGCTGAGCAAAATCACAACAGTGGCTGGGCTGCCTTGCCATGACACTGACACGACACACGACATGATACGCTTTTCCCACACGGCACATGCACAGGTGCCTGGTCGCCCTCCTCTGTACTGCTGCCCCCCCTGAGTAAGGACCCCACAGTGTCTGTGATGGGTGCTGACGGCCAGGGCGGGTGGTCTCCGTACACCCTGAGGCTGCAGGCGGGGCGGTGCCACAGGCTGCGGTTCATCAGTGCCAATGGGGAGTCAGCAGGTGTGTGGGCACTTGCTCCTTGGCAGGCTGGCCGGGGAGGTTTTCAATGTGACTGGTGTGCAGGCTGGCGAGTGAGGTGCCTTTATGTAAACTCAATGCTTTACCGTTTTTACTTGTGACTCATTCACGATGCAAGTGGACAATCTGCCTTCCCAAACTGTTGCTTTGGGCAGCGTTTGTGTGTTACAGTAAAACAGTTTAGCATATCTAGTACAAACGGATTCAGGTTTCAAAACTTGGCAGGCGGGCCACTGAGGTTTCTTATAAATAAGTCAGTTGTTTGGGGTTATAATGGGTAATTCTTTCGAAATGGACAACAGCTCCAAATGTTCTGCATGCGCCTCTGCGCCTCTGCGGCTCAAATCATGGCGTTAATTGAAGGTTCATGCCGGAACTGGAATGGAAAGCCTTGCATCGTCTGACAGTTGCCAGCCTCATTCCCATTCCTGTTCTCCTTCCCGGGCCAGGCGCTGACGACTTTGGCGAAACTTGTTGCTCCATACCTATTATATTCTATTGATTAGCATGAACACAACCCTGTTGGTGTAGGTTGGCAGGTGTCCGCGGTTGGCCATGAGTTCCTTCTCCTGGCACTGGACGCCCAGCCCCTGCAGCCGAAGCGTGTGCGCAGTTTTGTCATGTATGCCGGCAACAGGGTGGACGTGGTGCTGTGCGCTAACCACTCCCAGGGCGGCAGCTTTCCACTGGTGTTCAGCAGTGTGTCATTGGTAAGCTGCATGTCTAGGTGTGCATGACGGTTTAGCAGCATGTCATGGTTTAGCAGCATGCCACCATGGTTTAGCAGCAACGTGAGAGGCCCGGCCACACCGATTTTCTTCATTATTAATCTTTAGGCCAGCCATGACGTGGCCAAATCCCTACAGCAGGATTCTCCGCTTTCCTAGACATGTCTGTTTACATCAGGAATACCTTTGCAAGTGCCACCCTGGCACACCCTGCCCACGGCAGGAACAGTATTGTCTGCCTGTTGAATTGTTTGTTACATCCATGGAAGTGCATCATTTTGCACATGGGATGGTGTCCCG
>QAXH01004294.1:2136-14091 GCA_004335635.1 Chloromonas sp. AAM2 | reverse complement strand
GCTCGGCTGGGCGATCGCGGTGGATTCTTGCACCGCCGTCGGCCAGAAATCCACTCATATGCGCCTGCGGCACCAAGCAAAAATGTTATACAAATGCCAAAGAGAGGCAGCCATGCAAGGCAGGAAAAAAGGAAAGCCAAAAAGCCCGCAATCCTGAGCTCCATGCCATGCGGCACCGACGGCGCTGCAGCTATTTCTTGCATTTAAGCCCTGGAAAAGCTCATCTACAGCTCACCAAGCGTCGCCGTTGGACAAGGCCGTCTCGAATCTTGGCCCTTGAAGCACCGTCGTAGTGAGCGCAAGCCAGTGTGAAGGGCTCAGAGACCTCGTACGTATTGAGTATGACAGTGTGTTTCTCACAACACGCACTTACAACACGGGTTCCAGTGGTGCCACTGCAAATTGTCCCAGAAATGGCAAACTTATTTTTTGAGATACGATAACACATATGCTACGATTAGTAGCATCTAGTGCGGGGTGAAACCATGTTGTGATGTCTGGTGGTGGAGCGCATAACGCAATGAACGCAAGGACGGCACTGCAGGGAACATGTCAACAAACAGCTTGCTTGTAGCAGTGGCAACACGTCTGTTACAACCGCTGGTGAGGCCGTTGAAGAGCCTTTGCGCAACACAAGTGTTTTGTTAGGATTGTGTCAGAATGAATGTGCACCTTGTAAGCCGGTGTGTGGCAGGCATTGCGTCAGCTGCCATGCGCACATTGCCTGGGTCCAATGACGCAGCTCAAATGGTGCAACTCAATATCCATCCCACCTGCCCTACCACCATCAGTCTTGTTCGAATGCAAGCTTACAAGATCATCGCTGTGATGCGACTTGCTTGCAGTGGCGCAAGGCAGCTGGTGCTCACCCACAAGCCCATATCAGTGGAGTATGGCATGTTCAAGGGCGCGCTAGGGCTGGAGCAGTTTGAGAAATTAGCTGATGCCTGCAGGCTGGGCTCAGTCACTCTAGTCTACTACCAGCATGTGAGTAGCTACCTGTTCAAGATCATAGCAGGACTCTGGCGCAAGAGATGTTGAATTACAACGAATCACAGTTTAATGGTAGGAGTGCACCTGACTCCTTACTGTATGTGACCTTCCGGTTCGCTTTTACACACAGCTGCTGCATGCAGTGTGCACACGTGTTGTCATTTCATGACAATTGATTCCCCCCCATGTGGTGTCATTTCAATAGCCAGGGGCAGCCTCTTTTAGGAGCAGCCAGCTTTTTGTGGCAGCAACTGCATGTAACCTGTCACCTTCCCAGGTTTAACAAGCTGACAACCTGAGCGCGTTATTTCACATTGTTTATGTGTATTGCTCGCTTCATGACTTGCACTAACAACCTGAGTGCACTGTGTGCTGCAGGCCGCCCAAGGGGTCGTTAGTGCGCCAGCGGACTGGCCCGATGAGGCCAAGGCCGCCTGCAAGAGCCCATGATCAGCCATGGTGGCTGGAACAAGCTTATACTGCAACTCACGAGACGAATTGGCTAACATCAAGGCGGTGCGCGTTCGTCATCCAGACGGTCGTGGGGTGTTCAACCCACCCCTGCCCCACGCGTGGTCAACGCTTCATGAGGCTGGTGTCACCGGCGTCACGGAGGTTCACATGTCTAATCCACAGCAAGACAAGTCACTGTACATGAATGCGCTGCGGTTTCCAGAGTCCTGGTCTTCACAGCTCACAGTGCTTACTGTGGAGGACATGGTCGTGGATGATCAAGCTCTGGAGGCCCTGTACAAACTGCCCTCGCTGGAGGCGCTTTCGTGCAGCCGTTTCCTCCTTGAAGAAGACTACACCAGACGGCCGCTGCACTGGACGTCATTGCAAATGGAGGAATTTGATCTGGATGAGTTTGACTGGTTGCGCCTGCCCGACATGCGCCGCCTGTCAGTGTTCAAGCGCTGCGTGGACTATAGGGGCGTTCGTGGCAACGAACCTTGCGGTGCGATCATACCCAGCTCGGACGTGGATGTCAACGACCGGGTTCTCCAGGCTGCCAAGGGCTGGGGCATGGTGTTTCCAGGCAACGTGGCCTTGATTGACAATTGTTGTGTCAACGCAGACTCCGAGTGTCTGTGCCTCACCGTGCTTCTGCTGTTAGGTTTCTTGCACAAGTCGCTGAGCGGCGTGCCCAAAGTGACCTTCAAAGGCATCCAGCCAATATCGTACCAGATGCTGTTATACATCTGGGCAGGCAAGCAGGTGGCCGTGGTTGAGTTCATCAAGTGCTCGTGGGAGCCTGACGTGTGGCCACACCTACTGCGTGACCTGCCTCCAAGCGTGAAGGAAGTCATGATCAGCTCAGAAAGAGGCGGACGCTTTTGGGTGCAGGGTGCGATGGCGTTGGAGGCATGTGTGCATGCCACACGGCCAGTGCGGTTGACTTGCCTCGATCACCAGCTCTGGGGCTGGCGTCAGGTTCACAGTGTGAGGCAGGCAGCAGCCAATACATTGGTAGATTTCTTGAGTGAGGAACCAACCAAAATTGGAGGAGCAAGGGCTCATGGTTGACCGCACAGCAGTGTGATGTTCAGGTGATGGTGTTCAAGCCCCGTCTAGCTGCATGGCTGATCTTGTCACCTTTCAGTCGCCACAGTATCCATCAAATCAGCAGTTATCTTGGCCACCCGTGGCTGAATACAAGCGTGGAGCAGACGGCAGAACTGTGACCATGGTTTGCAAAGGTCATCTGAAGAGACTGCCATCCTCTGTGGCTAAGGTCATCGTGTCATAGGTCCACTGGAACTCCGGGGCTGGCTTACATTCAGACACGTTGGGTGGGCAACAAGGCCTGGCGAATGGGCATTGGACATGCCGTCCACTGTCTGGTCTGCCCTTCTTTCACATCCTGTTGTTGGTGTGACTGTGCCGCTGTTGCTGTGCATTACTGTGGCCACTACACATTTCTTGGTTGCGGCATCAGTCGTGCACAGCTTCACCAGCTTCACCGTTTACTTCACCCCAGCCTGCGCTTGCACAGCCTCTGCACAGCCCTGGCACAAACATAGGCTGATCAGGCGGCTGCTTAGGTGATCAGGCGGCTGCTTAGGTTTGAGTGTGAACAGCTATCTTTACAGCTGTCCTGTCCTGACATGTCATGTTCATACATCAAGTGTTTCATAGGATCGGGGAACAATGCATTTGATTCCATTCAATTCCGATAGCCCCACAGCAAGTGTGCACTTATGATGCCCGTTCAAGTTCACCGTCTTCATGCATTCACTGCTTGGAAGTTGGTTGGTGTTGCAGCAAGAGGGCACTCCTGACCCTCTACCAAGTTCATCTTCCTTGGGTTGTTGGTACAAATAAGAGAAAGATAGCAGGCTTGATCAGGCTTTCAAGGCACATCCCAGTATTGGTGTGGAGCTAAAACCTGTGAGGCGCTCATTCTCACCCCAGTTTCAGTCACTGATTATGAGTTTGTTGAATGCATGGGCAGCCATGGTGTGGAGCAAGAGTCTTGTTTCAGATACCTTACATTCTCAGAGCGCGCCGATGTGTTGTGCCAGGCCACACAGTTGACGTTATGTACGGTGGTGCACCCTTGACCGTGTACAAGTAGAGTGGACAGTTCCAGGCGCCTGTTGATTGTAGATGTGATTGGACGAGTGAACGGCTTGGATCAAGTAGGCCACCAGATATTTGGATGCAGAACTGCACTGCTGCATGCATGTGTGATAGTTGCAAACTTTTGATAGTTGATATTGTGATGGTTGCATTCCTGACTGCTGGAATGCGTCACAGTTGTCAGTGTGAGTGCAGCCCCAATGGGCTTCCCTTCTGCTGCTGTATCCCGCAGAGGCATGTGCAAAACGTGGTTTAGATTCACAACATATACTTGTTGCTTGGGGTGTTGCTGTTTGGGGTGAACAGCACTGGTGACCAACAATAGGCCGGTGCGTTGTAGGAAACCATAGGCAACTCTAAGAGAAGAAGAAAAAAGGCTGCAATCCCAGATTCCAACCCTTGTCCCCACAAATGATACTTGAGAGTCTACTGTGTCTGTGATGTGTGATGTGACCAGTGCTCATTCGCGACTAATCGCAGTGCTCGCAGATACGCTCGGCATGATAATGAGTGCAAGCAGCTGCTCACCGCCAATGTGGCTGCTGCAAGGCTGTGACATTATAGTTTAGAGGCATGGCATGCAGCTCAGTGGTACTGGCAGCGGTTGGAAGTAGGCAGGCAGACCCATCTGTAGCCTGAGCTGCGGGAAGGTTATGTGAATCCAGCATTGTTTTGAAAAGTTTGCGAGAAACGAGTCGTGTGCAAATTTGTGTCAGGCCTCTGTGATCTGTGTCGCAGTAATGAAGCTGATGCAAAACAGCATGGCAAAGTTTTGCCGGACTAATAGATGCCCTTGTTTGTGGCCTCCCCGCTGTCCTGTTCTCGTCTGGTTGCACGTGCTGCTGACTATGCATTCAACGGGAGCTGAATCTTCAACAAGGAATACCCACAGGGTAATATGCGCCATTGCGTCTGTGCACAAACCCAAGGGTGCTGCCCACAACATGCACTGCACTTTCTAACCTTCAATTGGTGGTTTTGATGGCTGGTATGAATGGCTGTGCCGAAAGAGAAGGCAGGCATGCGATAGGCAGGTTTTTGTAGAGTTGGCAGTACTACCTATCAGCATTCTGCACGTGCTGCAGGTGGGTTGAATTCAATGTGTGCAGGACAATATCTGCATTTAAAGGTTTTAGAAGCATATAAAAATTCTGAAGGGAGCTGCTGTTGATTCACCTCACATTGTATGCATCCTAAGGGTGGATTAAAGGAAGGATAGATCAAAACCACCGATGTTCTGACCTTCATTTCCCAGGTTGGCATTATGGGTGGTTTAGTATGGGCTGGACAAGTGTCAGAGGCAATTCTGTATCTCCGCCTGCGCGAGTACATATTCTGTACGAGTTTGCATGGATGCGGACTTGGGGACCTCCTTGCCTGCAGATGTAGGCGTGAAGATTGTTTGGTAGGTTTGTGCTGCAAGTGCCTCGTGGCTGGAGGTAACGGGTCCAGTTATCGATTGTTGCAAGCTTTGAAATACGCATTGTTGTCGACTGCTGACCTCAGGAGCTGCTTGTTTGGCTGTGGCAAACTCCATGTCAGCAGAAGTAGCCAAGTGTGTTGTGTTTGTGTTCAAAAATGGTGCTTGAATACTGTTTTCCACTGAATAAGAAGCCTATAGGTGCATCATATACAAGTACTGGGGACAATTTGGGTCACTTGTGGGTCACTTTTTACAAGGAGGGAGTGCACACCATGAAGCACGCCCAACGCAAATATCAACTTCTTGCGCAAATTGTTGAACTTTTCCCAGTAAAGGGGAATCTAACCGTATCAGCAAGGGGTGGTGAGGCCCTTGTGGCCACCACCCCACAGAACACCTTCCGAAAGCATCCCGTTAGCCATAAAATGGCATGATTTGAAAGGTTGTCAGGGTTAACTCTGAGCTGCTGTTCAACCAGAAAACCATTTGCAATGAAATGATTCTGGGGTACAGGAGCTGGAATCTCAATGTCATGATGCGTGGTGAAAGGATACAGAACTAGCACGCCCTCATGGCTCATTAACATGGCTGAACCCCGTCCTTGGTTCGATTGCGGCTTTGAATTCTCATCATACATTTAACTGCAAGGGGAACCAATATTGGGAGACACAGGAGGAGAGTTGCCCGTTGCCAGTCAGCATCAGCATGTAGCTACCTCGTCAGGACACTGAGCCACATGTTTCCACCATGCTCACAGAGATGCCCTTTCACACACTTGGGCAGGTGGACGCCGAGAAAGAAACCCTGGTGTAGAATGAATGCGAAAGCACATGAAAACCACGCAAGACGCGCTAAGCGGGCAACAGGCCTAACTGCATCAAATTCAAGGTGCAGGAAACGAAAGCACCAGGTCCAGTTCATGGTCACGTTTGGGCTGCGAAACAGTAAAAACGCCATGCAAGCTTGGGGAAGCCTGCACAATCGAAATGTCTGAGTACACAAACTCTTCTCTACGTCACCTGTAATCTAGGCACAGCATTTACTTCGCACACACTGTCTGTAGAAACTGACATGGAGGCACCCAGGCGTCGAAGACGCCTGGTGGCCTCCACGCATGACCTGCTCCGAGAAGCACGTGCAGTTGCGTACTCTCGGTGCCAACTAGCAGTACCGGAAGAGGAGACGCGATCCCTGCCCATGCTTCCAGTCAGCATCAGCGTGGAGCTACCTCGTCAGGACGCCGAGCTTCGGCAGGTGCGCGGTGCCTTCATGACAGGCACAGCATGAGCAGTTTTCCATGTATATGCAGGCAAGGGAGGCCATGCCATCACTCCCAGACTTTTCACCATCATGGGCCAGCGATGGAATTCTGATCACCTGCTGTGCCTGCAGCATCTGTTGTACAAACTTGGAGGTACGCGGCAACGCTTCTGCCACACTTGCAGCAACGCATATGGAGAGGATGTGCTGCAGACAGCCTGGCCTGGTTTTCCTGCATACTTCTTATTATCTAGCGCTACACTACCACCACAGCCAATTCACAGTGCATATGGTGACCCCAGCTACTTGAGTATGAGTGTACCCAGCTGGTTGTGCATGAGCATGTACGCCGCATCAGCATGTGGCATTTCCACCTGCATAGTGATGGATTGTCCACATGATGTCCGCAGATCCATTATGGGAAGCGAAGCCTGCAGCCAGCAGGTTTGCATGGACTGTTGGGCTGTCTGAGAAGGAGGAGAAGTGAGTTGCATTGTGGCAGACAGTCGCACAAACAACATATGCACATGATGCGCACAATGCTCTTGGGCAAGTACATGGCAGGCCACATGGGGTTGCGCAACACAACGGGCGTGATAGCAATATCGAATCGTTGTGTGCGGTAGCATTGTGTAAGCTACGGCACTGTGACAAAGAGATCTGAATTCCCGACTGCCTATTCAGGGATAGAGTTTGTGCCACTCATGCACAGCACAGCCAGAAATTCACAGCACGTGCACAGATTGAGCGCCGTCGCTTGCATGGGGCTCCGACCTTGCAACGATCCGTCACAGGTCTGTGCGATGATGCACTGCTTGGCTCGTGTACGCAGGAGTATTGAAGAAGACTTTGCAAAGGCTGTAGCGCCCTTCAGACGGTTTGGGCAGGTGGTGGAGAAGGGCCTCCCGCCAATTACAAATGACATGCGCGTCCTGCTGCCGGTGAGGTGACAGCACATGGAGACGACACACCAGACCTGAACCACCTCCATGGCACAACATAATCATTCTTGATACGGCCGTGGTGTACAGCCGCGCTCGACTGCTCAAGCTAGAAGTTCTTCCTTTATCCGACATGCACATGACTCAGATGCAACACGGGTGCTCAACCATACCCATTCAGGTTGCACATGCACGTCGCCTTGCCCCTTTTGATGGCACCTTGCAGCAGCTACATTGTGGTGCTGTATGTGCAGCTTGCATGGCACAGTGCACTCAGCCGTTGGTGCTGGCTGGTGCCATGCAGGTCTACGTGAAGCGCGGCCACCAGGTGCTGCGCGACGAGCTGGACCTTCACCTGGGCAGCCTGGGCGGGCTGGGCAACTCCATGGCGGCCGCTGTGCAGTCATACGCCACGCAGGTCGGGTTGTGCCAAAGCGTACTGTCTGATACTTATGCGATACGAATTGGATACGTTTCACCTTTCGATACTGATACGCCATGGAAGAACCCTACACGCAGGTCTGCCGGGACTTGGGGCTGAACACGGTGTGGTTCAACGCGCTGCTCCGGCACATGGGCACGCTGTTCAGCGAGGTCAATGAGGTGGGTGGACATGTATCTTTGGCGAGAAGGTAGGAAGATTGTTAGCAGCGGTAGGAAGCTGGGCTAGAAAGTTACTGTCGCAAGCTGGTTTACTACGAGTGGGTTTGAAAGTACATTTGCAAGGTGGTTTCTCACTCGTTCGGGGGAATGGCAAGGTGGACGTTGATAGCCAGCATTGCCAGAAGCAACTGATGGTAGTCATGGTATCATCACATTGATCGGTCATCACTCCGGAGGTACTGCTGGTCCCCATCTCACCAACCGCCTGCTTCCTCCTACCAATCCCCGTGTGTGTATAGGACATCAAGGCGACGGGAACGTCAGAGCTGTTAGTTACGCCGGGGTCGGACGGGCGGCTGCGGGCGCGACCCCGCCACCTGCCTAGACTGGAGGAGATCAGCGCAGGTGGGGAGCCGACAGCAGGGCAACTACACAGGCGGTGACGCCTGGTGGTCTTTGACAGCCATGCCAGTGTGCGCAATACACCAGTCCTGCAAGTGAATTGGGAGTCATGCATGGAGGCTTAGAACCAGATGCAATTGGTGGCATGTATCGCCTCCCAAGGCACCATCCAAGGCATCAGGACAGCCTTCCACCAGCAGGGCAAGCATGTTGTTCCGCGCTATGGCCTGGCGCGCGCACTGGAACAGCCAAGCAGTGTACAGCCCATCTTGGCTTGTATGTTGAAAAGCTTTCTGGAGAGTTTACCGCATTGCAGCCGCCCACATTCATACGCCACATTCCCCTTGATCAACACGGAGTGCAGATTCTTATGAGCGTTGCAATGAAGGAAGCTACGAGAGCTTTGCAGTGTAACGAATGGGCTCACAGGGCGATCATGGGGTCGCTTCCACACGTGCCTTCCTGCAGTCCTGCCGTTGTATCAAAACCTGTATGATCGCCTGGCAGATGCAACACTGGCGGCCATGCTAGACCCAGCAGCGCAGCGGCAGTACATGCCCATCTCCATCTCCATCTGAGCTATCAAGCGGACCTGCGCAAGGCAAAACTCAAGGCGTTGATGCCGAGCGGAGTGCTGCGCAGCAGAAGCCCTGCGTCAGGCCTTGGGCTGCTGTTACATACGTTTTGTGTCTTCTCATGTTGCAGAGCTGGAGGCGGAGGAGCGCGAGAGAGCCAGACGGCGCGATGAGAAGCTCATTCTCAGACAAAAACACAAAAAGGTGAGCAGGCATATGAAACTACCAAGCTCAATGCAGCATACACTTGGTTGCGGGTGTTGGCCAGGGCCTGAATACGCGAGGAGTGGCTTTGCATCCATCACATGGCGTGTTTGATTGTGCCGATCATGGACTGAATAATTGTGTTGATCATGTGCCAGCCATGTGATGACGTTGTGGCTGTGTGGTGACGTTGGGTTGCCTGGCAGGAGGCGCTGGCCAGGGCACATGCAGAGTCACAGGCCCGGGCACAGGCAGAGCAACCATCTGCACAGGTCAAGACGGAGGTCAAGAGAGAACTCAAGAGAGAGCTAGCCTGATTGCTTGCTTTCTCGTCAACAGAATTCATTGCTATGCAAGTACAGGATTATTCCAGCATGTCAGGATGAGATTGAGTGAGTGGGGTTGGTTTGTCTTTGATAGCACCCTACACCCCCACATCACTTGGGCGGGCTTGCATGCCAAAAGGCCAAGATCGCTGCAAGCTTGCCTTGAAGCGTTGCAGGCTTAGATCGTTAACCATGCAAGGAAACGGATGGCTCAGGAACCAGCAACACATTGCAGCAGTGATGTGGCTGCAGACCTCGTCGCGCTCCTGACTCAACAATGGATAAGGAGATGCTAGTGCCCGCGTGTGCTGTGATGCAGCTAGTGATTTACAGGAACTGGTGGCCGCTGGTGTTGTTCTGTGATTGCGTGTGGCATGCTCATTCCATTGGAAAGCTATGAATTGCACTTGCTCGTGACTTTGAACTTGCAACGATGTGTCTTGATTCAGCAGGGCTCATCAGGCTTACGCAACAAGGACAAGCAGCTGCTGGACTCAACAACAAGCAGAATAATACGTCTGGATGTGAGCTGCTGGGCCTGAGTGGGCTGCTTCAAAGCACCTGCTAGACCCATTTTCTGACCTTCTGACCTTGTGTTCCACTTCTGCCAGGCTAGACCGGTATCCATTTGTCTCAGGCTAGCGTTTACTGGTGGGTGGTGGGTCCCCTGGCGTGGGCTCCTCTTGTAATCTCTCTCACAATCTTCCTCATGTACGTATCCACTCAACGGCTGTGCAGCTGGCAGCGTATGTGTTGGCTTACAATGTGCTGCGCCATAATTCAGCCGGCTGGTTTCGCCTGGCCTGGTTTGCACAGTTTTTGGTAGATTCCTTTTCACTTCTCATCTATGTTCGTCCTTCGCTGCTTCACTGCTTCCAATGTGACGTGACCTGCAGGGACAGTCAGTATTGCTTGCCCAGTTGGATGTAGGTGCATGCTGCAACTGACTTGTGCTCTGCGTTCAGAAAAGTGCCCGCCAGGTGGCCATTGATTTCTGATTGTGACCGCTCAGATTTCTCACAGCCAAATCCAGCTACCAGCCCAGTCCTGTCGACAGGCAAGTCAATCCAGCTGCTGCTGGGACGCTGTATGTGCTCACACTGCTGACACTCTGCTTTACAAGGAGGGAATGCACGCCAGTGACCACATTCCTGATGCAGAGGATGAGCAGGCGAACGGCAGAACATTGTACCTTGTGTGCGTACATCTAAGCTCATTACCATGTCTCCTTGACATTCCAGGGTTATAAAACGTGCCCCACGAAGCCAACGATTCAAGCCCGCCCAGCATCAGAAGAAGAGATTTTGGCATGGCCAATGGCTGACGGCCAGGCATGCAGGGCATTTGTTGGCAAGGGAATTGTGTACAAGGAGGTTGTGGTGCATCTGCTGCATGGGTGTTGCTTGCCCGGGCCACCCAGGGTGGACCATGCAAGTTGCGTGTTGCGCTAGTGGTCTGTGTTCTACAAACCTGCGATCAGGCACCGCCCTGCCAAGTGCTACCAGGATGGTCGGTTGGCTGTCCCATGTGATTGTGATGCAGTCGATGCAACAGAGTGGTGGACGACAGGCTAAACCCGCACAATCATAATCCTGACCCTAGCCATACCCACTAACGGCATCACGTACATGGAAAGAGTGTATCTAGTCTTGTAGTCCAAGCTCGGCAGGCACGCGCGCTGACTGTGCATCCACGAGAACCCACGAGATCCGAGCCATAAACTGTTGGATTGTGGCAAGCATGCCTGTCATTCGTAGCTGGCCACCATAGGTACGTGCCGGACTTTCCGCGTCAATCACTCGCCTATCATGCAAGTGCAGCCCTGCCCATGCCAGTAACCCGGGCCCAACTCGGCATTCCCATCTGAATACTTCAATCCCACAGCGCAGGCTTACACCCTGGGGGCACTTGTCTGACAATGGCACGTGCGAAACTTGTGTGGCAGATTGCATATGCCTTTGACTATATTCACTGAATTGAAGAATCTGGTCAATCACGATGGTATGTTGTGGACATCGGTGAATGAAACATTATCAGGCGTCTCCTCAACAGCGGCACCAGACCAGGTTTGCCTTGTGAATCAAGGCAGCTCGTGGCAACGCATGTAAACGCATCTCAGCCAAGCTGTTTTTAGACACCTTTTCAGACACCTCGAAAATTCTGCGACACCTGGCTAGGTAGAAACCGGGCATCCATAGCCACAGCATGGTACTGGGCACAACACGTGCAGCGCTTGTCCGTTCCTGCATTACCAAGCCGATGACGCAATGCTGATGACACGCCTGTCAAATTGCCAATCAGGCTGTCAATGTTGCCTGTCAAAGTCATCGCCTCTTCTTAAAGTCATCGACCGTTAAAAACAAAGATACCAATGATGCCAATACTGGGATGTGCTCACACACATAGTCTGACATGGTTCCTGGCCACCAAAACTGGCTCCTGGTGGTATTCCCAAGAACTGTCCCAGACGGTCACGTTGTTTGAGGGCTGCAAGTGAAAATAACTATAACTGGTAGAAAGGAATCGGGCAGTCACTCCCCCAAGATCTGATGATGGGGATGAGCAAAACAGCGGCAGAACAACAGCGCTTGCTTGCCCGGCTGGACATGCTGCATGCAGTTGTTGTTGTTGCTGCTTGCATGCTG
>QAXH01004290.1:9412-28835 GCA_004335635.1 Chloromonas sp. AAM2 | reverse complement strand
TAGTGCCCTGCTCAGAACACACAGGCTCAGGTGGCTAGGCCACATGGGACGCATGCCTGACACTTCCAACGTTAGACGCTTGCTTTTTGCAACTGTTCCAGCCCCACAGGGCCAGCAGGCTGTAGCGAAGAGAGGCAGGGGTGCCCCACTTTCAACTTGGAACCGTGTGTTGGTGATGACGCGCCCTGCTATCAGTCACTGAGTGAGCTTTGTTGGCTTAATAATTGTCAGGCTTGTAATTCTTGGAGAGACGTTGTGCCTAGCTGCAGTACCGTGGGTTGAACCATGAGAAGCTATGTAACGATGATGATGATGATGATGACAGTAGTGCTGGGGCTTGGCGCCCAAAAACACGATGTGTCTTGCCGTACGAGTCACCGTCCCGCATGCTGCACAATGTGAGTCGCAATTGCGTTGAAGGTAACTCAGGTCATTAAACCGGCATGGCAGTGGGCCATCATGGGTCAAGACATCAGATGAACTCTCAGGTTCACGCCTTGACTGTTTGGAACACTGAGGCTGGGGCATTCAATGGGCTTTGACTTAATGGCACAAATCCACTGTCTGGAACGGGCCCTGAACAGCCTGGTTGAAATCTCTGTGCATATAGGCCCTCCATTGTGCGCACATCTGCTGCACGCTCAAGATCCGCATCTCATCCCTTGCTGTGTACGCACGCACAATGTTGCCAAGCCTGGTATGAAACTGTGTGCCTTTGCTTTGCTGTGTGGAAGGAAGCCCACCACCAGTGCTCGATCCCAGGCCTGCAAGTTTCTTTATACATCAGGCCCGCCCCCAAAACCGGATTAAAACCACCACAATTCAAGCCCACCACAATAGCTACACCTGGAAGGCCTGCCCCATCTGTGACAAATCGTACATCCAAACAAGTAAACCCTAGCAGTTACCTGATGCAGGTGGAGCTTCAGTGTTTTACAGGCAGAGTGTTTGCTGGCCCATGATCATGATGTGCTGTGCTCGTTCCTGGGCGTCTGCCATGATTCAGAGACTGATGAGTGAACCTGAGTAGGGTTGTATGATCGCAGTTGCGACACACATTGTCCGCATTCCCTGAGGTAACAACAACAAGGAAGCGAACGTCTGGCTCAGGAGATCAAAATCGCCGGATAAGTAGAGGAGTGATAAATCACTCGGTAAATTATGCGCAAATTACCACAACCGTTCTAACGGCAGTAAACCTTCCTCGCGGTACTTGGCCTTCGTTCTTCCTCAACTGTGCTGCTTTCTACACTAAGGCACCTCAGCATCCAATAGTAATCAACCAAGGGCACGCAGCGCCACGCAGCATCAAAAAGTAGCCCAAAGTCAAGAAGAGGGCGGCAGGGCTGCCCACAGTAATTTCGGAAGTGGTGTGTGCGTGGACGCCGGCGGAACAAAATGGCAGAGGCCTTGAAGCAGGAGCTGGTGCAGATGGAGTCCATGGCAGACCGCGACGGACCGATGGAACCCAAAGAGGAGGACTCACAAAAGAAGTCTACCCTTCCGCCAGTGCCTTACATGAAACTGTACAGGTAAGAGCTAGGCGCGGCACAACCCTATCGAAGCCCAGATCGCTCGGAGGAGGCGGTCAGAACAGGTCCGCGAAAGTGAGACAAGTCGTCATCATTCACTCGCAGCACATTCAAAAGTCAAACCATGCTACGCTCTTCTGGCCTTTGCCAGCCATGAACGTCATGCGGTTTAGCCTGCCCAACACTCAGCAGCCTAGTTCAGTGGGTGGTGTTGACGTAGCGAAGACGCCTCCCCGTCCGCCATTCACATTCCTATTCGACTCTTGGAGTCAAACTACTGCATGCGTGTGGCATCCTTGGGTACTGCCTCATCACCTGAGTGGGCAGAGTTAGGACTTCATCATGGGACCACTTCCTCGGTGACTCAGAATGGCCGTTAACGGCTGTGCAGTGGCCGAACACATGGTGCACAAGAAGCTTTGACACCCAAAAGCAGTGGACATGAGGGAGCATGCATGAGATCAAGGCAGGCCACGCCAGGCCATTCTGACACTAGGCAGTGCATGTGGGAACGTTTGGCATGCCAAGTGGCAGGTCATGCTGCCACCCTTCAGAGTGGCCAGCTTTAGTAGAAGTGGGCAGACAAGGCGCAATCCAGGGCAATCCCCAGCCCAAACCACAAGGCCACAAGTGCTGTACGAGGAGTAAGGCAGAATACGGCAGCAGGGCAGTGAGCCGGGCAAGAATTGCATGCTGTACTCCACGCTCAATCCAGGGCCAGATATGCATGCTGTGCTGAGGACTGAGGCAAACACAGCAGCCGGACCGGGCAGAACACAGCAGCAAGGCAAGCAAATCACTGGTCAAGCAAACCACTCACTCAGCAGAACAGCAGGCCATGAGACAGCTACAAGCCCATGCAGTTCAGGGCTGAGTGTGCAAACGCCCGGCGTGTATCCAAAGATGAACCCGGGTACATAAGGCACAAAAGACCGCCAATCCTCACAGTCAAACCCAGTCGACTGGGCTCAGCGAGTCAGACCTACCGGTCGAGTCCCAAACGTTGTCCCTGCCTGCATGACATCTGACATGGCGAACTGGGGTGGCCAAAGGTTTCTTACCAGCAACTTCTTGTCTTTGAATGGCGAAGACGGACCCAGCTCATTCATGAGAAGTTAGGATGAGAAGTTAGGATGTGTAAAACCCTCGACCTTCGCGTGGAGTCCAACTACACTGCTGTGTCATCCCTGGATCTGCACTACAATGCTGGTTGTGCCTTGCTTCCGGCCTTCCTTAACCATGCTAACCTCGTGCACTTATTTTTTGCAGTACTGCCGACAAGGTTGATTATATGCTCATAGCAGGAGGCCTTTTGGGTGCCGTCGGCGGAGGTAGGGCAGCACATCGCATGATGAGCGTGGGCATTGCATAAACCACATGCAAAACGAACATCTCATGTAGCATGAACATCACAACAGGCACGGACATTGCCTGGAACATGGACATCACATGGAGCATGGGCGCCACATGGAGCATGGACATTGCATGACGCATGTGGCATCGCTGGGAGCATGGGCGTCACATGCAGCATGGACATTGCATGACGCATGTGGGAGCATGGGCTGCGCGTGGAGCATGGGCATCGCATGGAGCATGGGCATCGCATGGAGCATCGGCATGGCGTAGGATAGTCATATTAGTAGGACCGCTACCAGGATAGCATCAGCACCTACTCATTAGTGACTCGTGTCTGCTTTCATTAGTCACAGTAAATACTATGAGGCTGTTTAGATTGTTTCATCAGATGTGAGGCTGTTTGTTGCTGCACAAAGGCATGTGATCGTGCAAACACGTTGGTTGCCGGCAGGGCTTGGCAACCCGTGCACGCATCTTCTCGCCCAACTTGTGCCGGCACTTTGTATGATATGCAGGTATCATGTTGCCGCTGTTCGCCATTGTGTTTGGTGAGTTCTTGCTGGGTACCTTTGAGTTTGTTTGTACCGGTTGGACCGACTGCACAGACATAGCTGGAGATGCAATATAGTTGAAAGGGCTTCTGCCATGTGCGACAAGATATTTCGTTTTGTATCATCAGGTGAAGCAACTCCTTCCTACAATTCCCTGCCCTGGTAGTTGCTCACCGCCTGATTGCATTGCACTACTTGTACGCGATGAACCTCGATATGATTGGCTACTGCCCATAGCAATGTACAGAAAAGGCATGTGCCGTGTGACTGGATCATGACCATACTTTATCTTGTATCGTCAGCTGAAGCAACTCCTTTCCCTTCCCTGGTAGTTGCTCGTCCATGCCAGCTTGTATGGAAGTACTTGTATGGGATGAACACCGTTAGCACCTGTAGTCTGACCCTGGCCTTGCATTGTACACGCAACAGGCGAGTTCATCAATGCCTTTGGTGACCCCAGCGCTATCGATCTCACCGCTGTCACGTCTACATTGGCCCTCAAGTTTGTGTACTTGGCCATTGGCGGAGCAGTAGCCATGTATATGGTGGGTGCTTTTGCTTGCATGGAGGTGCATGACGGGTGCGTTCAAGCGCAGTTAAGCGCGTGTTTGCATGTCTGTGTAAGCTGCTCATGTACGTCTAGGTGATTCAATTCACGCAATGCATTCATAAGCAGACGATTCCTTTTCTTCAAGTATCGTCACAGCCCTGCTGGATGGCTATTAAAGAGTTCGTTGCTGATAGAGGTTTATCACAATCAACCTGCAGGAGGTGACATGCTTTGTGTTGGCTGGAGAGCGTCAGACCAACCGCTTGCGGCAGATGTACCTTGCGGCAGTGGTGAGTAAATAGAGCTAGAGCTAGAGTAAGAGCTGATCGAGCAATGTGTCATAGTCAAACAGAGCGAAGAGAGAACAAAGGAAGAAAATCAACTTTCGCCAAGGACGATGTTTGAGTAGTCCCGGACTACCGCTGGCGGTAAGTCGGCACACCCAGAAAGCTTCTGGTTTCGTCTGAACAAAGCGCTGGACTTTCTGATTTGCGGCTCTTGAACGAGGTAAGGCGGTAAGTTGGCAAACAAGGAAAAAGTGGTGGAGCACTTCCAGATCCCGTAACCGCTTGCACAGTCTCGTAACCTTTTCGTAACAAGCCTTGCACAACCCACAGACATCCTGGCCTTCGCCCTGCAGTCCCGAACACTTACCTTCCCTTGTGAGCACGACAGGCCCTTGCTGCCGCTGTCTGCCTTCGCCGACATGGGCACGAGCCATGCCGCTACCAGGTCCTCTGATGACCGCAGGCTCATGCGCTCCAAGTTGTCACATGCAGACAAGCCGTTGTACAGTGTTATTGGGCGTCCAAAGCCGCTCCATGCAGACCCTTCATCTTGTACAGTTGTGCACATCCTGGTGCTCGACAGGCACCTTGTCGGCGTCTGACATGTGATCGACCTACGCAAATGCCATCGTGTTTAATCAGCACTTTGTGAGCTGACAGCCTGTCAATTGTGCGATGTATTTGCATTCAACAATGCCTTCATATTGAGTGCACACGCTGACCAGCGCATTACGCAGTCATTGCACTTTTTATGCAAACGTTGCCGTGGCAATGACAAGAGGGCCTCCAGCAGCCCTGCTCGCACAACGTAAGGCCCCATACTGATGGGATTACCGACCATGCATGCGTCTGTACGATGATTTCGAGACAGCTTATCGAGTACCTTGCATCCATCTACGCACTCTCGTAAAGGACTCATGGAGGACACTGCACGACAGATCGCTAACCCTAACCTAACCCTAACCCTCTTCAACAGTGATCAGGCTGGAGATCAGACTAAGCAATGTAAATGGTGGAGATGTCCTGATGGGCGTGCTTTGTGGTTCGCGCTGTGCAGTTGAAACAAGACATTGCGTTCTTTGACACATCGGCAACAACAGGTGGGAGGTGGATGACACTACCAGAGTAACAGAGTTGTACGAGAGTCAGGAAAGATGTGCATGTATGATGAGGGTGAGGATGAACAAGGGATCGCCATCCTCGTCATTAGGTCTGATTGAAAGGAGTGAAACACAGGTGGGGCTGACCTTGGGCGGGGAAGAGACAGGTGCCGGCGGCGTGCTTGCTTGCTGGCGCACGCACATTACTCGTTCACTTCTGTTATATTGCTGTCTGTATGACTTTGTGCTGTCATCAGGGTATCCTGTCCACCTGTATGCATCTATCTGTTTGATATCAGTCTGGCTATCACTAGTACAGTCGTCTTCCTGTCCTATTACGTATCCCCATGTGTGTGTCTGTTGTCAGGTGGTTTGCTCCAGGGCCTGAATGAAGACAGCTTGGCAGTGCAGGCAGCCATCAGCGAAAAGTCATCTAACTTCGTACACCATGCAAGCACGTTCGTGGCTGGTGGGTGTTCAAACTGCAAGATGGGTTGGCTGGAATCAAAGCTGACTGTTGTTGCAGCGCACTTTGCTTACGACGCCCTGACACTAGCATGCCATGACACTAGCATGCCATGACACCAGCATGCCATGACACCAGCATGCCATGACACCAGCATGCCATGACACTAGCATGCCATGACACTAGCATGCCATGACACTAGCATGCCATGACACTAGCATGCCATGACACTAGCATGCCATGACACTAGCATGCCATGACACTAGCATGCCATGACACCAGCATGCGTCGCATGACTTTGACATGTGCTGCATTCTGTCTAGGCATCCTGGCTTTGCTCTGCTTGCAAATGCCACCCGCGTCGTGCCTGCGATATGTTTGAACTTCAGCACTTCACTTGGCTTCCTTGCAGGTTTCATGATCGCTTCATTTGCTCTTGCATACACTGGCTTTGGATGTGCAACATTTGACTTGCTGCAGGCTTCATCATTGCCTTCACGTACAGCTGGGACATGACGCTTGTTATGCTGGGCGTGCTGCCGTTCCTGGCGCTCATGGGCGCCGTCATTGGTGGGTGTGAGGTAGTGCAAGGGAAGGTGTGTTGTCTCAGGCCTGGCCATCGTGGCGGCATGGGTGGGTGTGCGGCCGGCATGGGTGGGTGTGCGGCCGGGTCGGGTGCGCTGTTCAGCGCTCTGCCCTACTCGGTCAACATGTATGCAGCTCAATGGAACCATCAAGCCTTGCAATACAAGGTTACAGTACTGTACGACAGTGGCTGGCGTCGCAATGTAGCTTGTTTTGTGCGTTGGTGGCGGGTAGGGTAAGGCAGGGTGGAATGTGATGCCTTGCGCCCTACCTGACCCACATGACGTTCTGTTTTTGAACTCAAGTTGACAAGACGATGATGGATGGCGTTCTGCTGTCGAGGTGAATATGTCAAACTAATGGTGGGTTTTTGATGTTGAGGTCAACTTGCCAAAACTTGATGGTGAATAGGTTGTTTACTGTGGACTGCTTTGTGTGTGTGCAGTAGAATGTATTGATGGCGTTTTCACTGTAACCTGTTCTGTGCGTGTGCAGGCTACAGCACCACTGCCAAGGGTGATATGGACGCAAAGGCCTATGTAGAGGTCAGTTACGGCTGTCATGAGGACTGGTCAAGAGGTCTACTGCAAACTAGCCTTGGGCTTGAGGCTTGACAGGCTGGATGAAGGGCAGACTGTTGTAGTAGTTTTGACAACACCCCTGCATGGACCAGCCATGGGGATTCCATGTATGGTTATAGGTGAACGCACCACTGGCTTTTAGCCTCTGAATTGCTATCCATCATTCATCCTTTGAACTGTTTCCCGTTTCTCCTCCCTCTCTTTCAGGCGAGCACCATTGCCCAGCAGTCCATCTCCAGTGTGCGCACAGTGGCCGCCTACAACGGCCAACAGGCTGCGCTGGATGCCTATGAGAAGTCGCTGGACAAGCCAGTAAAGGTGCGACAGGGACTGGTACAGTGTGACTTGACGGTGTGTTGTAGTGTTTGCCTAACATGGAGTTTCCTTGGCATGAAAAGACTCTGAAAGGAAAGACTCTGCCTGGGAGCTAGGGTGAAGTACGTACAATGAATGAGATAGAAACGACTGGCAAGGTGTGCCTCCTTTGGGCTCTTTACTCCCAAGTGCCTCACCCCGTGCAATGATTAGCCTCACTTTGAAACGGTTTCTGTACGTTTCCGTGCCCTGCAGGCAGGCGTCAAGAGTGGACTCATCGTGGGCTTTGCGCTGGGCGGCATTCAGTTCATGATGTGAGCATGATATGACGGCACCGTTACACACCACTTCCGTTTCTCAGTTCCGTTTCTCACTTTTGTTTCTCAATTCCGTTTCTCACTTCCGTTTCTCAAACGCCTACGGGGTTATGAAGAAGAAGTTGCATCATTCGTACGCAGCAGCTGCCAGTAGTTCCTACGCTGACGTATGTGACCAAGAGTAGTTTTCGTCTGCATCAGTCGGTTCGTTGACCAGACGTTTCTGTCTGTTGCACATGGCCCACGTGCGCAGGTACTGCGGCTACGCCGTGGGCCTGTTCTACGGCGCGTACCGCATTGCGGCGGGCAAGTACACTGGAGGTGACATCATCTGTGTGCAGATCGCAACGCTCATGGCCAGCTTTGCGCTAGGCCAGGTGAGGGTTTGGAGGCGGATTTGGCTGCCTTGGATGTCAATACGCACAAAATCCCAGCAAGTGGTTAAGAGACTCCCTCATACGGTCATTTTCTGTCTAACCCCTCCCCCTGCTTACACTGTACTTGTTGTGCTTCTTGTTGGGTAAAACTCAGTTGTCTGTTTTTGCTTCACAAGCGACCCGTGTTACTGTGTTTGCTATACAGCTGCTGGGCCTGACGGCTTGTTTACTCATGTGGCTCGTGCATGCTCGTCATTTCGTTGAGAACCAAAAGGAGTTGGACGCACCAACACATGGGACGGTTTTTGTTGCCATCAGTACGTCAGAATATTTTAATGGCCCTCGTTGTGCAGGCCGCCCCTAGTCTCCAGGCTTTTGCCCTGGGTCGCCAAGCAGCTGCCCGCATGTTCCATATCATCGAGCGCATACCCGGCACCTACGACGTGGCCGACGAAACGTCACGTGGGCCAGGAGCCCCGCCCGTTACCAACATCGTTTCCGAAACCGACAAGCCTGGCAAACTGGACCCCCGCTCGGACAGCAGCGTTGAGTCGGCAGGGAAGGGCCTTAATGGCGCTGCAGTTGCGGCTGCTGCAGCAGCTACAGCAGTGGCTGTTCCACCAGCAGCAGCAACAGTAGCTGTGGCACCAGCCGCGGCTGCTGCAGCTGCGGCTGCTGCACCAGTGGCAGAGGGGGTGGAGGATGTGAATGGAGCAGCGGCAGGGGGCAAGGCGGTGGTGCCTTACAAGGGCACTGGGGAGCTTACAAGTGTGGCTGGACGGGTGGAATTCGTGGATGTGCACTTCGCATACCCCGCCCGCTTGGACGTGCCTGTGTTTAAGTAAGTCGGCATCGTGGTGCAGGTGAAAGAGGACAGGCCGAGTTGATTACCAACCCTTGCCTGAATTCAAGCCTGATGACGCCCTTGATCTCAGCTTGTTGGGTCTCACGAATGCAAGAGGAGCAGTCGAATTCACAATTCGATTTTTGAACGCGTGTATCTGTCCAACACGAACAGTTAAATTGATGCCAAGTGCGCCCCTCATCCTCTTCTTGCCTCTTGGACAGCAACGCCAGCGATGCTTACCAACATTGTAACCTTGCCTTGTCCCCCAGGGGCTTTTCTCTTGAGGTTGCTGCTGGTCAGACCGTGGCGCTGGTGGGAGCCAGTGGCAGCGGCAAGAGCACAGCCATTCAGCTCATTGAGAGGTTTTATGGTGAGTCCAAGTCACTCGGCTCAGTCATTGGTCCGGATGTCAGGTTGATGCCAGCGCGTGACGAGAGCGGCATTGAGGTCCTCCTTAATCACTGGTCCAGATGTCATTTTTACTGCGGCCGTCCAGCAGTTTATGCTGATTGTTCATGCAGGGGTGTTTTGGCCGTGGTTTCGGTCGTGCTTGTTCGTGCCAATCACCGGATGTGTGACCTGCAATTTGTGGTGCACGTGCATGCCTGTCATCTCATATCGCAGTGTATCATGTGTGACGCCCGATGTTGCGTGTGTTTGATGACGCCCAATGTGTGTTGCATGTGCACGTGATCTCAGATCCCCAGTTTGTGATGCATGTGCACGTGATCTCAGATCCCCAGTTTGTGATGCATGTGCACGTGATCGCAGATCCCCAGTCTGGCGTGGTGATGCTGGACGGCGTGGACCTGCGGTCACTCAAGATGTCATGGCTCAGATCACACGTGGGCCTGGTCTCACAGGTGAGTGAGAGAGGATCATGCCCTCCTTACCACCTACCCTCCTTACCACCTGCCCTCCTTACCACCTGGCCCACGTGAGAGAGGAGGGATTGATCCTACATGTCACGATCCTTACATGCAGTCACGTGAACTTACTGCAGTGAGTGGTCTGACTTAGGCCTGGTCTCACGCATGAACGAGGTCAACTGTGGGCATCAGACCAAACTTTATGAGACCAATCTTACCTTCCCAAACAGGTTCAGTGTATCCTGCCCTTCTGCTCTCACGGGCAAACGTACCTGGCTCGTACCCAAGTCTGGTCTTAGAGCAGGGCCTCTAGGCTTTCTGGGACCTACCAAATTGCCCAGCACACTGAGAGTATTGTTTTGCTGCAGGAGCCCACCCTGTTCGCGACCACTATCTATGAGAACATTGCCCTGGGCAAGGACGGGGCAACACAGGAGGAGGTGATGCAGGCGGCGTCAGCAGCCAACGCACACAAGTGAGTGGAAGTATAGATTAGGGAGTACTGGTGGAGCCATCGTGGTCATGCCATGCAGGCAGGGTCAGCAGGCAACGCACAAAGGTAAGTTCAGGAGGGTGTGGTAAACAAACCAAAGTACCTGTACGACTTTGACATTAACCAGCTTATCTGTATCACGTCCTGCTACAGGTTGAGGGGTTGGGTAGGACTGAAGTGTTCGAAGAATGAAGGCCATCCTTCGGGTGTTCTGCCTCCAGGACAATCTTGCGGCTCATGAATTGCGATGCTCTATCTCTTGCTCGTTCAGTCTGGCGGAAGTGATGCAGAAGTGATGCGGGTGGTTGTGCCACGTGTCTCTGCAGTTTGCTTCACTTGCTTGCCTGCACTGTTCGATCACTGTTTCGACCTCGCCATACCTTTGCTCTGTGCAGGTTCATCAACCTCCTACCTGATGGGTACCACACACAGGTAATCAAGACAACAGGATTCAAACGCATTGTACCGGTTCTGCACGTTTCCACCCCCTGCATGCATGTGCACCCTGGGTCCTCACTTCTCAAGCCCAAAGCAGCTGACTCAAACTTCAGGCTTCATTCGGTTGACCTTGAGGAATGGTCAACTTTGAGCGCCTATGCAGCGAGTGTGGCGTTCAATGCACCCTTTGATTAGTGGGGTGCATTCTCCTTTAATGAGGGTGCATTCTCCTTCAATGAGGGTGCATTCTCCTTCAATGAGGGTGCATTCTCCTTCAATGAGGGTGCATTCTCCTTTAATGAGGGTGGATCAATCCATCAACTAACATGGCCCTTTTGCAGGTTGGCGAGCGCGGTGTCCAGTTGAGCGGTGGTCAGAAGCAGCGCATTGCCATCGCCCGCGCTATCCTCAAGAACCCCAAGGTGCTGCTGCTGGATGAGGCCACATCAGCGCTGGACACGCACAGCGAGAGGATTGTGCAGGTGGGCTATCACTGGGGGACGGGCACCGGCGTTTTTCAAGGTGGGCGATTGTGTGGGGAAGTCCACATGGGCAAAGAGTTGCCAGATATCTGCCATCTGAGCATCGCCAGTCCTAGGGAGACGGGCACAGGAACTACCTATGGCCGTTGGTCAGAGAGGCTGACATCTCTTACTGGCTGGCAAGAGAAGGAACGGAAGGGCACAACAAACAACTCAGCTTGTCCTGTGAGACCTCTGCATATCAAATGGCCTTCCTGCTACTGCTGGCGTGGTTGGCTGTACTGACCTGATTGTGGACTACCGACAAAACTCAACTACAGTGAACTAAAGTGCGACCAGAAAGCATGTGCAGTGGCAGGCACTTTTCTGGTGGCTATCCCAAGCACAGTATATTGGCTCGTGTGGTTCTGTCATGAACCAGCTGTGGCCCATTTTCATCTGCGTATTTGGCTGGTACTTGGATGCACCTTGTCCTTGCAGGCTGCATTGGATCGCATGGTTGTGGGCCGCACCACGATTGTGGTTGCCCACCGCCTGTCCACCATCAAGCACGCCCATGCAATCGCTGTGGTGGCAAACGGTGGAGTGGGCGAGATCGGCACACACGACCAGCTGCTGGCTAGGCATGGAGGTAGGTCGTGTGATTGATAGGACAATAAGAACAATAAGTTCGTGTGTGCCAGTAGACTTCTTCAGGTCTAGTGTGAAGCAAGGTAGGTTTTGCGCACTCGGCCATCAGCCAGCTTGCAACACGTTTGGCTGGCTTCCTGCTCGTAACGGACTTTGTCTGTTCAGACCACCTAACAGATGTAAGCCAACCACCACGACCAGCCACCAAGTTCGTGTCGCAATTGTATAAACCGCCTTGATTTCGCGTGTGCTGCTGCAGGCATGTACAGCGTGTTGGTTCAGATGCAGATGCAAGCTGCACAGGGCGGGCAGGTGGTGCAGGTGGAGAAAGGAGTGGATGAGGGAGAGGATGAGGAAGTGGTGGAGCAGAATGGGATGAATGAGGTAGGAGGCGCACTTGCTCTGAGCAGAGACAGTGGGATGCACTTGCTCTGAGCAGGGAGTAAGACTGGGATAGATGACGGAGGAGACGACAGAATAAAAACAGAATAGCTTGGACGAGACAAGTGAATAATCCTGCCCGAGCGGCCGGGTCTAGATAGGGGTTATTGTAACTGACCCAAGTTGTTCAGCACTCTCGTGCTTGCACCTGCACCTGGTTGGCCTGATCACCGAGCCCTTTGGTGTCAGTTCTGTGCAGGATTGCTGGCGTTACACTGGCGTTACTGCTACTGTCATTACTACCGTCAATCCCACTTGTACCTCACTGTTCAGTCTATCTGTGATTCTGTGTCATTTCTTGTTCCTCGTGATTTCCTCGGCTACATCTTACCCGCACTCTCACCTCACTCTTACTATCTCAGCCTCACTCTTACCTCACCCTTGCACAATTCAGGTGATTCCTTTTGGCCAGGCATCCCTGAGCGGCGCGCTCAGCCAGCCCCTGGGATCGACTGATCTGGATGGACGCAGGACCAGCGCACAGATCGGAAGGTGGGAGAAACGGATTGGTAACGGAATCAACTAATGGACTGAGGGGCAGGGGCGCCTCAGGGCATGGTGGGATAGAGCAGTTGAAGTTGAGAAATACCTGGCCTATTCCACCTCAGCCGTTGGGAATGTGCCAGGGCATGTGAAGGACAGATACAATGCACACTGTAACACCGTCACTCCGTCGATGCATGAGTATTGCAGCAGTGCACCGCCTCCAAAACCGCTTCCTAAGCAGAGCACACAAGCATAAATGTGTGATCTTCAAAAGAACTCGTGTACATCCCATGTGCAGGGTGTCAGTTGGTGGCACACGTGGGTCAGGTGCTCTCAAGGAGGTGGTGGTCATGAAGGTAAGACGCTGGGTCTGGTTTCACAGCGCCGCCTTGAATAGGCTTTGTTTCTTGCGGGATGGATGTGGGGCAGACAACTGGCTGTGCAGCTAGACGCAGAGCTTTGATCGCAGCTCAGCTGCCCGGGTTGATTTCATTCCTGGTCATTGACATCCGGGTTCACTGTGCTTTCAATTCATGTCAGTAGAGCTGCAGCTGCCCAATGTGAAATCCGCACAGAAACGTAATCCCAGCTTCAATGTGTCCTGGATTTCTCGGATTTCTTTGGCAGGGAATAATGTTCAATGGTTTTACCCACAACCGCTGTCGCGTGCTTCACAGGGTCTTGATAAGCCAGAGGAGAAGAAGTTAACTGAAAAGGAGCAGAACGACCTGGATGAGAAGGCAGCCAAGGATGTGTCCATGTCCAGGTGTGTGTGAGATTGAGTGTGACATGAGATGTGGTCGAAGTGTAACGCTCCGAGCCATGAGAAACGTGTGACGACAACAGAACCTGTGCCTGTGTTCCAGCCTATACATAGTGGTTGCTTTTGGCACAGGCTGATGACTTTGAACAAGCGTGTCCAGTCTTGCCCTGCTTGTGGATTTCGTGCAAGCACCGATTGTGAACTGGTGAGGGTGAAGGATGAACGTGCACTAGCGGTCGCAACAGGAACAATTGCAACCAATCAAGGGTTGTGCAGAAAGTTTGGCCCTATATTTAACTGCATACCGGTATGTGTATACCAGGGCCTTGTAGGAATCTTGTCGTAAACTGAGCATGTAGACAATTGTATGTGGGCTCCTTCACCTGCTGCAGGCTAGGTACTGATCTTGGCCTTACCACCGTGTTTATGTGTTCATGTTTAGTTTATGTGTATGTTTATGTGTATGTTTATGTGTATGTTTATGTGTATGTTTATGTGTATGTTTGCACAGGCTGTTGCGTCTGAACAAGCCCGAGTGGCCACTACTGGGGCTGGGGTGCCTGGCCTCCGCCGGGGCGGGAGTGCAGCACCCCGCTCTGGCCTTTGTGTTCGCGGACATGGTGTCGATCTACTGTGAGTGCCTTTGGCATAAGAGTCAAACGGCACATGAATGCTCATGACCGCCCGTTTGTTGCACGTTCAACAGTTTCAATTGATTGCCATGCTGGCCAACTGCATTGGCTCAGGACTTGCCCTATCGGTTGACTGGTGGCTCAGGACTGTGCCGCTCACTGACTTGTGAAGGACCCTGCGTTATACAATCGCTTTGTTTGCTTGACTGTGAATACTTTGTATTACAAAGTATATCTGTGTGTAATTGTTCAACCAGAACCCCAGGTTGGAAAGCCACGTGCAGGTGGACTATTCTTCAGTTGATTGTCCACGAATAAGCCCGCTTAACCAAAACACAATTTGCTATTGATGTTGCAGATTACACTGACATGGACGAGTTGAAGAGGAAGGCCAGCTTCTACGGTGAGTGAATGGTCAGCTGCACGCTAGCTGTACAGTCCTTATGAATAATTTGTTATGTATCGCTGGTCAAAATGTAATGACTGTGCCTATGTCTTGAGCCAATGCTATTATGCACATACTCCTGTATGTACGCAATTAGCTCTCGGATATAGTAATAAAACAACTTCAGACCTTTAACGCTGACCTGGCCTTGCCTGTCCTTGTGTGCAGCCTGGATGTTCTTTGTTATCGCCTGCGGAGCCCTGCTGACGGTCATGGTACAGCAGGTGGGATGAGTGACATCTAGAAGCAAGCATCTTGAAGCATGTTTAGATAAGGGTACCTGAAGCTCTTGCTGCTGACTAGCATCATACGATGATGATGCATCGTACTCACACTTTCAAAAACGTACATGCTTTGTTGGCAGATCAGCTGTCATGCAATGATGGAAAATGAAGGTGTAGTTGCATTGAGTGTGGCAGGTTTAGGGATGGCAGGTTTGAAAGAGCCCTTACTGCCATGTATATCTGGCATCATTCAAATGAATGCATGCGGAGCACAAACACTGCTTGGACCATGTATTCAATATAGAACGTGTGATTCAATCCCGTGGCATTACAGACAATGCACAAACACAGCCCAGAGTGGGCATCTGACCAAGGCCCCAAGCGCAACCTGACCAAATCGTTAACGTTGTTCCTGGCAGGCGTGCCTGAGCTTTGTTGGCTCGCGTCTGGCCCTGCGTGTGAGGGTGCTGCTGCTGGGATCACTGCTCAATCAGGAGGTGGGTGGTCGAGGTTGTAGCTAGTGTGGGCCACAATACTGTGACATCGTCGCAATGGGCCATCGAATTAATCCACACCTTTGGAACGCCTATCGCACTCAACAGTCACATGCTGACCATTCAGATTTTAAGTCAAAGCATGACTGTGCGACTTTGCTTGACCTGCTTCCCATTGCTACAGCTTTTTCCATTACGCAGGTTGCGTAAAACCTTAATAATTCCAATCTGCGCAATGTTCCTTGCACATCGATTGCTTTTCTCGATTACGAATACGCATCGAGTCGGTGACTTGCGTGCAGATTGCATTCTTTGACGAGGACGCGCACAGCAGCGGTCGCCTGACCAGCGCCCTGGCCGTGGACTCTTCGTACGTGCGCGGAGCGGTGGCAGACGCGATAGCAGTGGGATTGCAGGTGGGAAGAGCACATACCTGCTCGAAGCTGAAGACATGCTAGGCGAAAGATGCGCTCGTGCAGTCTTGCTAGCAAAGGCAGCCAACTTCAACCCACAGAGAGGGAGGAAAAGAGAGAGAGACACACGCACAGACTCGTGTACACGAATCTCGTCTGTGCACCATCTTGTCAGTCACATGATTGCTTTCGTGCATTTACTTGTGTGCAAAACATGATTGCTTTCGTGCATCTACTTGAGTGCAGAACATTTCCACCCTGGTGCTGGGGTACCTCATCTCCTTTGCGTACAACTGGCAGATGGCACTAGTGGTCACTGGTGAGTGTGAAGACGTTGCAAAGACGTTGAAAAATGGGCATTTTGGCGGTTTATTTGCATGGATGCAATAAGAGCCTGCGCAGCTACTTGCCTACACACATTGCGTGATTCGCATTGCACATGTGTGTCCGCAATCCTGTTACAGCTGCACAGCTGACCGTGTACCGCCAGTTACCTTGATATGCATAGCTTAAACCCTTGCTACATGCTGCCTACTCACAGGCACGTTTCCCATTCTGACCCTGGCCATGGTCTTCCAGATGAAATTTGCCACGGGCGCATCATCCACAAGTGACAAGCTGTGAGTGACACCCAGTTTAACTGTATGTACTGGCTTTTTCACGATGTCTTGCTGCTGGCTGGTTTGGATAGCGTCCTAATGCATAGACTTGTCGGATTCAAGGGTCATGGATGTACATTTGTTTACCTAATTACGCAGTTTTACCTTTAAAAAAGCAGATTGATTATAAGTAACTATGGTACCTTTATACGCGAGGCCTTTGTCGAGGTCTTGACGATGATTGGCCATGCTGACCTAAGGCCAGATGTAGCCAGCTTGGCTGTAAGCAGCAAGCGATCCATACTCTGGCCTCCTGATCATTTCTACCATCTTGGAACGCAGGACAAGTGCTCTTGCTTGTGGCGACTTGATGCACAGACTGAACTGTGTCTGCACACGCATCTATGGCATCCCTGCTCCGCTCTACGGCTAGACATCTACAGCTTGCACCCAACTCTTTTGTCCTCTGCAGGTATGCCGGCGCCAACCAGTACATCACCGAGGCCTTCTCATCCATCAGGGTGAGGCACGTGATCTGCTTTCTTGCGTGGTTGTCGTTTGCGAGGGCTGCCCTACTACGGCCTGGATTATTTCTAACTTCACAGGGGTATACCAGCTTCTGCAGTCATTCCGCCCTCAGGTGGTGATCATATCAATACTGATCAACCTAAGGTCTGCTGGTATCTTCAGTCTTCACCTGGCCCTATCCCTGCCTCTTGGTGTGTTTCCTCCCCATGCAGGTGATCCAGGCGTATAACCTGCAGCCCTACATCTGCAAGATGTACGCCGGCATGCTGGTACGTGTCCAGGCCCTGTGGCCCTCAGCTGGTGACAGCTTGGTTGCGTTTGTGTGCATCACTAGGAGACAACAGCAAGGTTTGCGCTCAACCCAGCCTGCCCTGATCCTTGCAGGCCTCGACCCGCCCCACGCTGACCAGGCAGGCGCACATCGGCGGCATCGGCATGGGCTTCTCCTTCTCCATGATGTTCGCTCTGTATGCCCTCATCGTGTGGTTTGGAGGATGGTGAGTCTCAGTTATACAGCAGGTCGTTGAGGTTGGTTAGAGTCGGTTGTAAGTTGGTTAGAGAAGCGCTAGAGACCACTGCACCAGTTGCTGCTCGATTTGATTAGGCTTCACATCGCGTGCTTGCTAATCAGGACACTGAGAAAGTCTGTGAAGAACTTCACTATGCCAGCAGTACACTGTGCTAACAAGCTGCGCAACCCTAGTATGCAATAATCTATGATTGTATGCTATCTGTGATTTCTGGGTCGGTACCCAGATGTGGGCTTTACAGGTTTGCCTGTCCAGTGCAAGAATTGAGCAAGGAAACGTTATTCACGTGTGCCTCGCAGGCAGCTGGCCCATGACCAGACCGACCTGAACGGCTTCCTCAAGGGCTTCATGAGCATCCTGCTGGCGGCCATGGGCATGGCACAGGTACGTCGTGGCGGTTGGTTTGGGTGTTGCTGCTGCTGTTGCTCTCGTTGTTGTTGCTGTTACCCTGTGTAGTTCACACTGTTGCACTGTTAACTTGTTACACAGCGCGGACATGACACATGGTTGTCTTTGCCGAATGTTCATCTCAAGCCACGTGCCGGAGCCAGTGTGAATTTACTTTGTGATTGCTTCGACTGCATTGTCATTTCAATCTCCACTGTCAACATGCGCTATTGAATGCTTGGTGGTATGCTCTCGTCCGGTCCGCAGGCCGGCATTGCCTTCCCTGACCTGGGCAAGGCCAAGGGCGCAGTGGGCCGCATCTTCCCCCTGCTCGACAGGGTGCCTGCCATCCCAACCGACGCGCCAGATGCGGAGAAACCGTCAGAAGAAACGGTCAAGGGAGAGGTCACGTTCAAGCAGATCAAGTTCGCGTGAGTGGGGGCCCATGGGGAGATATCTGCTACAGTTGCAGCTCGCTTCCAGAGTGGGAGTGGCAAGGCTTGTCTGGGTATGTGCCAGGCTATCAGTTTAGTTCGTGTTGGTTTGAAAATGGCACAGTCAAAGGTCAACCTGTACGGTAGCTCACAAGACAGTAGGTCAGGGAAAATTGACACCGTTGTTGTTGTTGTTGTTGTTATTGTTGTTTTTGTCCCGAGAGGACTGGTCATGGGGGGACAGGAGGTTGAATTGACCTGACAACGTTTGGCTTGCCTTTGCAACTGCCTTGTTGCCTAAACCCTGCCCATCCTCTCACACCTTCTCCCGCAGCTACCCGAGCCGCCCGTCCGTGATCATCTACAGCGACTTCAGCCTGACCATCCCCGCGGGCAAGGTGTACGCCCTGGTGGGCGAGAGCGGCAGCGGAAAGAGCACCGTGGTGGCGCTGCTGGAGAGATTCTACGGTGAGAGAGTTGTTCTTGTTATGACAACCTGGGGTGCTGGAGGTGATGGGGACACTGGCTTGCTTGCGATGGAAGCTGCAAGTGCGATACTGGCGTCCACTCAACTTGTGCTCTCACTCATATCACGTGAAGCAAGAGAAGGCCCGTTTTACAGAGCCTTGAAACCGTGTGTTGAATGTACTGCCTGTGCAGATCCCCTGGAGGGCTCAGTGCTGTTGGACGGCCGCGACATCCGGCAGTACAACCTAAAGTGGCTCAGGCAACAGGTAAGCAACTCGAGTTGTGGGTGCCTGTGCTCGTAGAATCTCATCACTCTATGCGCTATTTGCTCTGTTGCCTGGTGTTCATGTTTGTTGATAGTTTTGCCATACACATGCTGCGTGCGCCACCCTTCGTTGTCGATTGCGTTCAGGTTGGTCTGGTCAGTCAGGAACCCATCCTATTTGCCGGCACCATCGCGGACAACATCCGATACGGTAAGGACTGCGGTCAGTTCAATCAGTAGTGAAGTGTGTGGTGTTGCTGGCAGGCCACTGCATGCACAGCAGGCCACTGCATGCACAGCAGGCCACTGCATGCACAGCGGGCCACTGCATGCACAGCAGGCCACTGCATGCACAGCAGGCCACTGCATGCACAGCAGGCCACTGCATGCACGGCAGGCCACTGCATGCACGGCAGGCCACTGCATGCACGGCAGGCCACTGCATGCACAGCAGGCCACTGCATGCACGGCATGCCACTGCATGCACGGCATGCCACTGCATGCACGGCATGCCACTGCATGCACGGCAGGCCACTGC
>QAXH01004288.1:19697-36870 GCA_004335635.1 Chloromonas sp. AAM2 | reverse complement strand
CATCATCATCATCATCATCATCATCATCATCATCATCATTACATGGCTTTTCATGGTTCAACCAACAGCTGGACTAGGCGCAACTGCAGTGTGTCATGATTCAGAATTGCTACTTATTTGATTAAATATTATTTGATTAAATATTATTGATTTATAGAACTCAACATGTGTTATGTTTGCAGATTCACAAAACCAGGGCACACTACAACCATGACTGTCCACGCTCCCTTTGCCCTGCAACAACACTCATGCTGGACCCCTCCCCGGCTTACCCACAAACACACGGTGCATGCATCTAACCTTCCCACACCTTGGCCCTGATTCTGTCCCATAGTCTGTCCCATAGTCTGCCCCATAGTCTGTCCCATAGTCTGCCCCATGTTGTGCCCCATGGTCTGCCTTTCCACCTGCATGCGCAAGGTTGATGCAAACTCCGCTCCCCTCTCCACCCCTTTGCCCTGCCTATCCACAATCTCATACCTGCATGCGTACGGTGGATGCAAACTCGCCTCCAGCAACCTCCAGCTTTGGCAGAGCTGCCCTGTCCCGCTCAACAAGGGCTGCGGCCGTTTCTGCTGTTTCCTTGGCCAGGGCACTCTCACGGTACAGCTCGGGCCAGTCAGCCTGAAGGCAGGGAGCGAGAAGGAATGAGCAAGAGTGAGAATGAAAGAGTAAGAGTGAGAAGCATGGAGTGGGGATGGGATTCTAGACTGAGAAGGCATGAGCATGGGTGAAGAAGAATTGTTTTGAGGTGAAGCGTGTGGGTTAAGCATTGAGATCTGCTCTGTTGAAAAGATGGCCATACCAGTGGAGCATATGATAGCATGCTCTAGTGACAAGGGCGACATGACAAAACCAGGGAGGCAGTGTGCTCTAGTGAACAGATGGCGATATTATTAAAGATATTATTAAAGAAAGAGTGAGAGAAGCACGTGTGTCAGTTCTCACTCACGTCCACCGCCTGTGCGGCCACTGACACCGCCCCCCCGGTGACCTCCAGCATCCATGTGGCAGGGTTATAGCCGGGCGCAATGGTGGGGCAGCCTGCATGCATGTGGGGGCAATAATCCCAATGGATGACCAGACACAACATCTTGTACATCGTTCCGCGCTAGGCTGAGATGGTATAAGCAAACGGCTGACGGGTCTGTCGGATGCATGTACGTGCCCAGCCAGTACCTGGGCCTGCCAGGATGTGGTGATGTTGGCAATTCGATTTATGCATGTGGTCATTACAGATCAGTCATCAACAGTTTAGCGATTTTCAGTGACTTGTAATAAGTTGGAACATGGACCCTGTGGATGCATTGCCCTTCGTCTCGTGCAGTGTGGTTTGCTAGCGTTTGCACTGAGTAATTAGACTCCTACATGACTGACTGTACATGTTGTACGTCTTTTCACACCAAGCTGCGATGGTATCCGCAGTTGGTCCCAAGGTGCACTGGTCCATGCAACCACACGTGCCAATCTACATCTAGGCCTGCAACTAGCAGTCGAAAGGAACTCTACCACACCATAACTGAACCTAAACCTACCGTTACCCTAGCTGTGCCTCAGCCATTCCCTAGGCTGACCCTAGGCTAACCCTAGGCTAACTCTAGGCTAACCCTAGCCTAACCCTAGGCTAACCCTAGCCTAACCCTAGCCTAACCCTAGCCCAACCCTAGGCACACCTGGCACCGCCTGCAGATACTCCACCAGATGCCGGCTCTCCTTGCCCAGCGGCCCCAGGTAGGTGGTCCTTCCGCCCCTTTGGAGCAGCAGCAGCCGATCAAACGCTTCAAAAATCTCGATGGAGGGCTGGTGGATTGTCACGAGCACGGCGCGGCCGTTTCTAGCCACGTTGCGCACCGCTCGCATCACGATGGCGGCAGCACGCGCATCCAGGCCTGCAGAACCGAAGGGCACTCAATTAATTTCACGTCCGTAGTCAAGGGAAGAACATTGGGTTTCAAACGAACTGACGTTACCTTTGAGGAGCGTGTAATACATGCTCAGATGTGCATGGCGCAAAGAGCAAGTTAAGCATAAGCAGACTGCGCCCGCATTGTCCCCCATTGGATGACGCAGACTGTGGCCGCTGTGTCTTGATGACTGCATCAAGCTTCTCACCAGCTGCACCTCAAGTTCGCGAATGCCATGGATGTTGCTGAAGCTGATGACTTGCCTGATGTGGGTTCATCCATAAACACCACACTAGGGTTTGCCACGAGCTCCACCCCAATGGTCAAACGCTTGCGCTGCTCGACGCTCAGGCCGCCTCCGCCGGGATTGCCGACCAGATCGAACTGAATGCCGTGCAGCTCGACAATATCCATGACCTCTTCAACGTACGAACGAACCTGCGACGTTACATATTACATACACTAAACAATACAGGTGATAAGCAATACATCACAACGTAAACTTTCTTAACAGGTTGTGCAGCTTATATTATATCTTCTTCTGCGTAACTTCTTCAACGTATGCACGCGCCTGCGTTGACATTTGACAACACTAGGATAGACTCAAAGACCTCAAGGACAGACGTCACACATTGCACTTTCGTTGGCGGGGGCATGCTTGACTGAACAACGGTGCCATCGCACAACAGAATCGTCCAGGGTCAGAACCCTCAGTGTGTTCCCCTGTGAGATGTTTGTGCATCGACGTCCTGTCAACAGAAGCAAGTCTGTCACCTTACCTTCACTCAGGCAAGATGCACTCCCCATGTGGAAACATTCCAGTCACCCTGACCTCAGCCCATGCACTCAACCCTATCCTCAGCCCATGCACTCAACCCTATCCTCAGCCCATGCACTCAACCCTATCTTCACCCCATGCACCCAACCCTGTTCTCACCCTATGCACTCAACCCTATCCTCAGCCCGTGCACTCAACCCTACCCATAGCCCATGCACACTCACGTCCGCATCGCTGACAGTCCTCGGCAGTCTCAGTCTTGCACTGAACAGCAGGGCCTCCACCACGGTCTGGGCGGGCGTGTGGATGTCCATCTGCACAACACAAGCAGGGCCAGGAGTTGTTGTTGTTGTTTACAAGGCCTTGAGTCCGGGGAGGACTGCTCAGCAAGGGCAAGAGGGGAAGGAAACTAGGTGACCTATTGGTCACCACTGCAGCGCCAGCAGTGACAAGGTGGGTGAGACGCAAGGGCCAGGTTCATCATCATTCATTACATAGCTTCTCATGGTTCAACGCATGGGCACGCGGAAACCGGTGGCTGGCCCCTGCCTAGCAAAAGCAGCAACGGTGCAAGAGGCTTCACAAGAAGCTGTAGCTTGAAAGTGTCAGATGCAGCAGTCAGTGAGCCAGCACAGGCAAGAATACGAGCAGCACAATTGTGTGAGTTAATCCATTGCAGTCAGAGTGCCGGACTGAAAAGTCTCCGGGATCCCGGCTTTCTGATGTCTGCCTCGGAGTCACAGCCACGCAAGACTGCCCTGCCCAAAAACATTTGTGCACTCTTTGCTTTCACAAACCTGTGCAAGTCCATTCCAAACTCCCCAAACATACACTTGAATGCACAACACACACTGTAGCGTGCAATTGGTGTTCCGGAGGGGCGTCAACTCATGCACACAGTGTGCAATCATGCATGCAGTGTGCAATGGTGGTGCGCACCTGCTCGCAGTACCCCACCACACGTGACCAAGTCTTCTGGTCCTTGGGGTGACCGTTGATGGTAATGTCGCCGGTGATCTCACCAACGGTTTTCCTGGAAACGCATAGAAACGTTTGACACGTGATAGACCCGACCATGTGTCCCACTGGCTACTTCACGCAGAACTGATCACAGAAAACAAGTGTGTTGCCCAAACCTTTAGAGGTGTTGATAATGTGAATGAAATTGACAGATAATTCTGTTCGCAGCAGTTGATGTGAGCTGGTTTTTCCTCTGTGTGTATTTCGGTCACAGCTGGAGGTGCCGCGCCTGCATGGCGTTTGGCATACCGCGGTTGCACAGCTTGCGGTGTTGCACACCACACAGATTAGCAGCCACCCCTAAGCAAGCATCTGTGTGTAGCGCACACTGCGGGGTGGGTATGCCAGCTAAACCTCAACCCTTGTCACTCGTCCACAGTGCAGTCCATGACTGTGTGTGGGCCCTTCATCGCGTTGGAAAGGCTGGTTCAAGCCCTTCAGATGGAACAATCAGATCCAAACAATCAGGGGTCACAGGTCGTTTCCCTTACCTGCCCGCAATGCAGTCCATGAGTGTTGTCTTGCCCGCCCCGCTGCCGCCCATGAGGGCGGTCAGGGAGCCGGGCTCGGCGTAGCCCGTGATGCCCTTGAGTAGCTCCAAGCGCTCCGGGGGACCGTCTGATGGCACACAGGACAGAAGCACATGTGAGGAAGGGTCATGATCATCATGAGTGAAGGATAGTGTTGTGAACGAGCTCGTTGCAGATCGCCCATGAGCTCCACTGCCCATCACCCTCACAAAAACAGCTCCCTCCCTAACCTGCCATGCCCCAAACCCCCTCCCCCCCCACACACTCTCACGCACTCGCACATGCTCAGGCACACTGCCTATCACTCTCGCAAAAACAGCCCCCTTTCAAACCTATTTCCCACACACAGTCGCACACCTGGACCTGCACCCTTGGTGTAGCTGGGATTGGGCACAAAGTACCTGCAATAAGAGGCGGAATGTTGCCATGTGAAGGTACGGCAGTTGTTGTTACTGTTGTTACTGTTGTTGTTGTTGTTTACATGGCTTTCAGTCCGGGAAATTTTGCTCAGCAGGAGCCAGGGGGAAGGGATATTGCACTGTGCAGACAGGATGCACTGTGCACACATTTCATAGCTTTTGAAGGTGTACAGACTCAACAGCTGGGTGCTCGACAGCCGCCTGCACCACCCCACTAAGCAAAACATGAGCGAGCACATGTATGAGCGAGCACATGTATGTGCGCTCGTAGTCACAACGGCAGAGCGAAACAGCCTGTGTCCGTAGTCAGACTGGCTGTATCATTCGCTGGCCACATTTCTTACTTGATTGGGCTTGTCTGACTTGGCCTGGCCGAGTTTGAGACGCTTACTTGAGGTTTTGGAACACGACCGTGACTTGTGTGAAGGGCAGCGTGTGCTCCGTGGGCTGCTGTGCCCCCGGGCATGGCCCCAGAACCTGACAGGCAGTGGCGGTGCAGGCGCCTGCCTTGCGGCCCTGGAGAAACGCAGCAAAGGAAGAAGGCAGGGTCAATGATGGATAAATATTCAGCACGATGGCTCAGGCAGTGAAGCCCACCAGGGGCATAGCCAGGAAGAGAAAACTCTATTGCTTTGGCTTAGTGGTGAACAACGCTATTGCCACCAACGCTATTGCGGTTTGACTGATTGTACCGGAGGTCCTTGCGTAAAGACGAGGAAATGGGGCAAGAGAAAGAAGTTGCGTCATACTGCTGTTGCCCCTCCCCGCCCACCCTCCCCCCTCTGTCGCGTGAAAAACCAAATCCCTCCCCCCTTGCACTCACACTCATATCAACCACCACATTAGGCCCTGCATTCGCCCTGGCCTTAGCCTCTTGCTCGGCCTTAGCTGCCTTGACCGTTGCCGCTAGCTTCCTGCGCTCAATGGCCTCCAGGCGGGCAGCTTCCACGGCGTCCTCGTCCGCCACACGCGCTGACGTGGCGGGAGTGAGGTACTGCAAACGCAGAGGTGCACGTGACTGGAGAGGTGCACGTGACTGGAGAGGTGCACGTGACTGATAATCAGTTGATACAAAAGCGTGGAGAAACAAACGTGAATCTGGCATGAAACTGTGCATGCACCAGAACGCACTCTCACGTGCCGTGGTGATGGGTGAGACAAGAAGGGAAAAAACGCCGCAAGATGGGACACAGATGGGACAATTTGGTCAAGAATCTCTGCTACCCACTGGAAAACAATGAGTGCGAGCGAGCGAGCGAGTACGAGAAAGCGAGTGCGAGTGCGAGAGAGTGAGTGCGAGCGAGCGAGAGTGTGGGAGAGAAGAGCACAAAAAGAAAACGCAGTAACTTCGCAGACACCAGTCGTTGCACATATTGCCACACACGCACCTGCAGAGCCAGGCCACTGATCATGGTGAACAGGATGGCGGACCCGAGCAGGAAGCCAATGCCGCCCCAGATCCACTTCTTCTCCGAGAAGAAGTCGAAGCTCTGCATGGCCTGGTCGCCAAGCGTCAACTGCACAAGTGGCATGGGGGGCACAATGGTTACACTAGGGGTTTATGATTGATGCACTGATTACTACCAGGCAAGGAGCAGCAACTGGGATGTCTTTGACGATGCACATAGTGACCATGATCAAATAGATGAACCATTAACCAGAATAACTTATATATTGTGATTAATTTCAAGCTGTGTACTCGCAGCATTCTACACTGGTGGTGATCGGACGAGTATGGCGTATGTGGTGGTACTAATCACTGTTGTTCACAAGCCAGGTCATAACTACTCTCTCAGACACACACACATGGCGAGCACCCTGCCCCCTGCCCTATGCGCACCGTTGTGTTCCCCTGCCCCGGCAGGCTCTGCCACGAGGGCGAGGTGAATTCGTTGATGACCACAGCGCGCATGGACCAGGCAAAGGGGGAAATGTAGTACGCCCAAATCCACCAGTCGGGGATGCTGCCTGAAAACGAAAACCAAAAGCGGGATGAACATTAAGGCCGTTTCACATGGTGCATGAATGCGTGTCATGGGCAGCTCAGGAATGGTTAAACTCGGCCAGGCGAGCCTTCAGTTCTTGTAGCCTGCATGGGCTTGCCCTGTCCAGCTTTGTAATCTCAAGTACTACAACCTCAAATACTGCACCAAGGACACGAAGGTGCAGCCTGGATGCAAACCATGCACCCCATCAATTCATGCTGTTGGAATTGTTAGTGCATGTAACCACGCACCCCTGACGATGGAGTACCCAGACATGACGATGAGGATGAGCAATGCCAGGCCTCCAAAGCTGTTGGCGGCCACGCCGTCCGGGGCCATGTGGGCGATCATCCTGTACCACCCAGGCAGGCACGAACATCCTGAAATCATGCATCTCATCTGTTGGCCGGGGCTCTCCTGGTTATCCCGGGTTTAGTAAAATAGTTTGATATTGTTCGCAGCCTTCTATTGCACGGTTTGCTAGTGCTCATGCTCGCCACCCCTGCCATGATTATCACGCCTGCCTGCCTGCCTACTTGCCTACCTGCCTGCCCGCCTATCTATCATTTATCTATCTATCATTTATCTATCTATCCATCTATCCATCCAGAAGTCTTGTCCACACCCGCTGACCTGAACAGACAGCCGCAGCTGATGTTTGTGCACAGCAGGATGAGGTAGTAGGTAAAGAAGTAGGCCGCGTCCTGGTACAGACCCCACCTGCAGCAGAAACGTGAGCAATGTTATAACAACCTGCACAAACAGTCTCTGGGTGGACTACAGCACTAGCAGGGGCAGCACTACCGTATCGACACAACTGACACCAGGGGGCCGATAGCACTAACAAGGGGTTGGTTTTAGGCATTCAAGCGAACTCGGTTACAACTGTGATCTGTAGCTTTAAGCAAAGAAGGACCAGGCTCACAGGGCAAGGTAGGCTTGACAGCAACTGGAGGAACAAACTTCAAGTGGGCAGCAAGTCCTGCTGGTATGCAATTCGGACAAGACCTCCATGTGGGGAGGCCACCAGGCCCGCTTCCATGCATCTCCGCCACGTCAGGCACTGCAAGGCACGACTCCAAGACTTACATGAAGTAGGTGACGATGGACCAGGCCGCCGCATCGAGAACGCTCACTGGAACCTGCATGGCAGCATGACACAAGCAATCATGCATGGCAGCATGACACAAGGAATCATGCATGGCAGCATGACGCGAGCAATCATGCATGGCCGCATGACACAAGCAATCATGCATGGCAGCATGACACGAGCAATCATGCATGGCAGCACGGCACAAGCAATCATGCATGGCAGCATGACACAAGCAATCATGCATGGCAGCATGACGCAAGCAATCATGCATGTCAGCATGACACAAGGAATCATGCATGGCAGCATGACACAAGGAATCATGCATGGCAGCATGACACAAGGAATCATGCATGGCAGCATGACGCAAGGAATCATGCATGGCAGCATGACACAAGGAATCATGCATGGCAGCATGACGCGAGCAATCATGCATGGCAGCATGACACAAGCAATCATGCATGGCAGCATGGCACAAGGAATCATGCATGGCAGCATGACACAAGGAATCATGCATGGCAGCATGGCACAAGGAATCATGCATGGCAGCATGGCACAAGGAATCATGCATGGCAGCATGACACAAGCAATCAGCTACACTGTGTCAGATCAGTCCTGATTGTCATGCTGCTCATTATATGCATGGGCAGCCCTTTGCAGTCTCACTGCAGAGACAGATCATACACTAGCAACGTTTACGCTGGAAATTGTGCAAGTTGACTTTGCTGTTGTTGACAAGGGTGCAGTGGTGACCAGTAGGTTACCGACTATTTTCCTTCCCCCTTGCCCCCGCTGAGCAGTCCTCCCCGGACTGAAGGCCATGTAAACAACAACAACAACAACAACAACAACAACAAGCACCATTCACTGTCAGCTGAGACTCGCTGGTATGAGGTTTTGGAAGCATGGGAATGATAACAGTGCATGATCACAGTCCTTGCCTTGTTTTGTTTCAATAACACATGATTGCGCATGAGGGTTGTGAACACATCTCCGTGCTGATCCTTAGGCGGCTACTAAGACCGATAGTCGCTGTCAAAAGTTCAGAAACGTGAATGTAACTGCTATCCGTTTCTCACCTGTGCCAGGCCTGAGGCGAAGGCGTGCACCCATCCCGGGTAGAACTGGTTGTCACGCCACTTGTACCACACACTGACAAACCAGGGCAGCGCAAGGCAGGGCGGGCACAGGGTCAGGATTGGATCTGCGGTTGTCTACTGGTCACACCCTGTTAATCAGTGCAGCTCTGTTCATCACAGTGCGATGCGTGCAAAAACCCACATGACCCTGTATAGTACGTAGCTGCTGTGCACAATGCAGGCAAGACAAAACAATCACAAAGCTTAGTGTAGCTTAGTGTACAGAGCACTTAAGACTACTGATTTATGACAACTGAATGCAAAATTTGAGACTCCCCAATTGAGACCCTTGGCGGAATGCAGCCGGAAACCTGGGAATGCAGCTGGAAACCTGGGAATGCAGCCGGAAACCTGGGAATGCAGCCGGAAACCTGGGAATGCAGCCGGAAACCTGGGAACGCATCCGGAAACCTGGGAACGCATCCGGGTTTCTTGACCTGTTTGGTCAGCCCACTGAGCTGATGTGCATTTCACACGGGTGCAGAGGTGCAGTCACCAGTTGTGCTCATGCAAGTTATAGTTATATCCAATCCCACTCACGGTTTGTTCTGCATGGTGATGGCCAGCTGCGGCATGGAGCCCATGGCCACGAACATGATGCTAAGGAACAGGGAACCGAACACGGTACGGGAACCAGAGAAGGTGGGGGGAATCTGGATAGAAACGGCAAGGCACGTGGCTCAGCACGTGGGTGACTGCCATTCCACCTGTTTTTGAATCTGTCAAGACGACACCTGCTTCAAGTTTGAACGTTTGACAAAGTTTGGTGGCCCCGTTGTCTGCATGGATTGTGATGGCCCATGTCCCTCGTAAACATTTGAAGCTTACCTGGTAGAACAGGCCTCCCACCAGCAGACCGATGATCACGACTGCAGCAGCAAAGGAAAACATGTCTGGTTTGGTGCTTGCGGGCGTGACGGTTAGGCTGATATGGCGCCATGTGACAATGGTGACAAGCACCGCTCAACAATGGTATTGCACGTACAACATACACCAGCCAGAGTGCAAACTTTCAACGCGGGAGGGGAGGGGCACGCTACGTTGACCATTCAGCATGACCTGCTTTCCAGTCTGTGTCCTTGCTTCATGTTGTTGTTGTTGTTTACATGGCCTTCAGTCCCGGGAGGACTGCTCAGCAGGGGCAAGGGGGGTGGGGTGGGGGGCTTGCTTCATGTGGGTGGTATGATGGCAAAGCCCGCATGCACGGTGACGGCTTTCCTGATGTGAATACAAACATGTCATGAGCTTGAAGGAACAGTCGTCCTGCCATGAGCTTGAAGGAACAGATGCATGCCACTAGCCACGCCCTCTCCACCTACTCTGGATGAGCCGGCCCTTGATCAGCACGGGGTCCTTGAGCACCAGCATCAGCTGGAAACGGGTAACAACCGCCAACATCTGCAACAGAAACCGAAAAGGTGTGCACAAGTCGAGACATACCTGAAAGACAAGTCTGCAGTCTGTCAATCAAACAAGTAAAGGGCTGATTATTGCACGTAACGTAGTGGCTGTATTTACAAAAAGAACCACAATCAAGAACGTTCAAGAACGCTATGACCATCCTACCACACAAGCTTGTAACTTATAAGATCAAAACTAAACCAATTAATCTAATACAAATAATCTGCTCCACATGCACCAAGCGCAAACGCCCGCCATCCATATCACTATACCTGTCAAAACCATACCTGTAGAGGTGTGAGGGCGTACTTGGTCTTGGTCAGCGACGCAGGGTGCTCCGAGGACCGGTCGTACGGGGTGTCGATTAGAGTCTGCATAACAAGCTCGGCATGATTACGACTGTCAACGTGGTCAGGTCCGTGCTACCTGCCGCGAAGCGTGAGTGGGGCACATCCATCTTCTACAAAGTCGTGTGCTTCTGAAGCATCCTGGCACGTGCTTGCGAAAGTTCATGAGCTTGAACTCCCTAAACCCACGCAAAGTGCATTCAGTATGGCCACTGAGGCAGGTTGGCTATCGCACCTGCATCTGTTGGCCGTGCTCCGTGGCCCAGAACCGCTCCACCACCTCATCCACAGGAATGATGTTCTGACGCACTGAGCCAGGCTCTGCACAAAAATGAACACAAGTACAAGTATTGATCACAGGACATGGAAAGAAACACCCTTCAATCCTGTGGCCATCTTGTCCGTCTCGATTCCTAAGGCAACACTAACCCTTCAACCCTGTGCCCATCAAACCTCGTGCCCACTCACCAATCTTTTCCTTGTCGACTCCCTTCTCCTTCAGGAGTGCAGGACCAGCAAACTCCATCTGACCTGCGAACAACACACGACACACGTGACACACATGACACACATGCACTCATTTCCGCACGACAGCCGCAACTATAAAGTGTGTCCAGCACTTGATTGATGTAGCTGATGTAGCTTACTTGATTGCCAGACCACAGGCAGAAGGATTTTGGAATCTGTTTAAGAGTGGTATGCGGCAGCAATACGGCAGCGCAGTAGGGAACAAAACTTTGGCTCAAAACCCTAGCTTACCCTAATCTTGCTGCCGCATACCACTCTTATACAAATTCCAAGGCTTTGGCTCGACACCCTCTTCTCACCTGATGGTGGGCCTAACGCTTCCAGAGGACCCTGAACCTTGCATGTGCATGATTTTTGGGGGCATCATGCCCCTGCTTTGCTTAAAATGGGGATGTTGGCTGCTGCTGAGTGCCTAGCTGGTTGGTCCTGCGGTACCGTGGGTTGAACCATGAAAAGCTATGTAATGAACGCTCACCTGATGGTGTGGTGACTTCTTGCAGGAAGGAGGGCACGTCCTTGCGTGTGGGGCACTGGAAGCCCAACGACAGAAAGAAGTCCATGGCGCCTGACACAGGGCCATGGTAGACCACGTGACTGCACAAGAAACCGACCAAAAAACCGACACAATGTAAGCAACATGTAAGGTGCACAGCAAGAAGTCCATGGCGCCTGACACAGCACCGTGGTAGACCACGTGACTGCACAAGAAACCGACAGAAACCGACATGACGTCAGTGGCACAGGAGCGACCTGAAGGGAAGGAAGAAGGGCATGGTGCCCTACCTCTACCCATTTGCTACCCTTCTGCGCAAGGATGCATGCCATCAAGCAAGCAAAGGGTTGCATTTTGACGCACCCCTGACCTGCTGTGATTCTGAGTTGGTCGTGTGACTTTAACCGTTTGAAAAGGTCAAAGCAGTACTACAGTGACGTTGCCTCGATTACCCACTTCTTGCCCTGATCCCAACCCTACCCTAACCCTAAGCCTACCCTAAGCCTACCTTAAGCCCACCCTAAGCCTAGCCTGCTTACCCGTCAGACAGCAGCAGCAGGTCATCGAACAGGTTATACACCTCCGGGGGAGGCTGGAGCAGGGAGACCAGCATGGTGACCTTGAACGCATGCGTGTACTGCGTAAGACGCAGGGCGCATGAAATGTAATGGGTAAGCTTGGGTGTAACGCAAGAGACACACCCACATGCTAATGGTAGGCACACACACATGCTAATGGTAGGCACACACACATGCTAATGGTAGGCACACACACACCAGGGGCAAGTCCTGCGTTTCACAAGGCAGCAAAATCCATCTTTGCCTCTTAAGGTGCTCTTACGGCTCTGCACTGCCGGACAAGGTGGTGGCGCGGTTCAACAGAAGCGCTGTTCACGCTGCATGGCATTCCCGCAGACAGGCAGCTTGTAACATGTTGCCTGTGAGTGGCAGCTTCCCACTCACACCCACTCACACCCACTTACACACCTCAGAGAACTGCTTGACGATGCTGTAGAGTGTGGCGCTGTCCAGGCCCGTGGAGATCTCATCTGCCAAGGCAAATCACACCAGGCAACGAAGGACGTTTGACTTGGTAGTAATGGCAACTTATCATCCAATCCAGGTAGAGAAGTAAAAGCAGAGAACCATGAGGCTGAAGCAATGCCTCATACATGTGTTCGCTGTTGCTGGGCATGGCATGGGATGTTTGTTTTCCTTCCACCCTTGCCCTTGCTGAGCAGTCCTCCCCGGACTGAAGGCCATGTAAAACACACACACAGAGCAGTTTTTTATGGGCACCGTCCTGACCCAAGAAGCAAAAGAGCAAGTCGGTTTCTTCAATCACTCACCCATGAACATGATGCGCCTGGGCCCCACCAGCATCTCAGTGACGGTCACTCGCTTTCGCTCGCCACCACTCACACCCCTGCACAACGCACAGGGAAGCACTGGCAATTTGGGCACACGAAATTGCTATGCCTCCCTCTTCCACCACCACCTGGTAGAATTATGATAGTTGTCCTACCCCCAACCCTGTTCTGCACAGTTGTTATCAGAACTCAGAAGACCTCTGACATGCACTTTGTAGGTTGACAACAACTCTCTTGGCGCCATTCATACTTCAGATTTCACCTTTTTTACCCTTTGCACCCTTAGTTGACGCCTGGCCTCATCTCCCCATGGCTTTGTGCATACTGCGATAGAAGCTCGACAGCTACAGTCAGTCTAGTGCTACATAATGATTACTGGTTCCCCACAGTTCATGCACATTGCTGCAGCGGGTACGGATTCCAGACTGTTTGCAACAGCCGTTTCATAAAAACGTCAGTAACCGACATGTACGTTTCTCCCCCACCTGAGCATGGCATCTCCAATGGGCGTGTCCTTGGTGTGCAGGATGCCAAACGCACGCATCAGCGACATGGTCTGCATGCGACGAGCGGCATGACAGGGCGAGCAACACGTAACGTGTGGGCGGCCAGACAGAGCGGAGAGCACATGCAGTGCCACGGAAATCTAGAACGGGATAAGGAGACACGGAGACGCAGGATGGGTCTGAACACTACATATCAAAACAAATAAAGAGCGAGAAGAGTATACAATGCTGTACGTGTCCCGTACCGCAGAAGGTATGGAGAGAAATTGTCCAACCCCTCTATCTAGCTTTCAACTTGCATACACGAACCCTAGCTCCAACGTCAAAAAACTCTACTTAGAAGAATTCAAGGGTTTGACTTTGATAGCCATACGCTGACGGCATCAGCCCAACAAACCTTACTGTCTTCCTTGGTGTTCCTACCTTGACGCCAGTGAGGTTGACCCTCTCTCCCAGGGCAATGATCTCATCTTTGAGCTCCTCTGGAGATTGAGTGTGACCTGCAAGGACCGTCAGTTGGTGTGATGCAATGACGTCTGTTACCGTGACGCAATGATGTCAGTTAATGTGACCAGGGCTGTGCCTGCCAGTGCGGTTAGGGTTGTGGTCAGGGTTGGGGTTATGTTAGCAGGGCAGGTTATGATTTATGGCCTACAAGCGACATGTGGGCAGACTGAGGGGTAGGCAGAAATCGGGTTGGGCGGAATGTGCAGCTGGGTGCTTAAAACATGCACAACAGTCAAGCGCTGTACGCTTAGCTGATGATGATGGTGCTGATGGTGCTGCGGTATGCGAGAAGCCATGTGATGATTATGTTATCACGATGCCAATTCTGGTCTGCTGCATGGCTCTCACCCATGTAACGCCATGTAATGATTGGTATGCCGCCGCCATGTAATGATGGTATGCTGCATGGCTCTCACCCATGTGCAGATCAGTACCGTCATTTGCCACTGAAGCCGCCTGACGACCCGCCTCCTCCATGTTCCTGAACGACTGCAACAGAAATGTAACGAAGACGAGTAATGGCACAGGGTGTTAAGGGGGCACAGTCTTGTTGTCTTCCTGGTTCCGTATCAGTACTGTCCTGTCTGCCTTCACCCACTCATCCTAATCTGAGGGCTGTGTGGAAAAACACGGCACGCATGGAACGGGCGGTACATCAGAAGCACGCCTGGGTGCAAGGCCTGGTGCATGCCTGGTGTGATCACAAACTATCAGAAAGTTAAAGTTGAACACAAAGGTTGAACACAAAGTAACAGAGAGTCAGGGTTAGGGTTGAATAACAAGTGACAGAAAGTTGGGGTTAGGGTTGAATAACAAGTGACAGAAAGTTTCAGGACAATATTCTATTTAGGGTCAGGTGCAAAGGGTAATTCAGGGTTAGGGACGGAACAAAGAAGGGATGATGTATGATATCACTTTTTACTTTCAGGATTCATGGAGTGTGCCCTGGCCTTCACCCAATGCAGTGCATTTGAGCACTCTTTCCCCTCGCACCCACCTTTCTCTTCTCAATTGCTGAACGCAGCTCGGCCATCAGGTTGTAGTCCTGCATACAACAAGTCATCGCCAGTTAAGCCCATGCATAAGCATAACAAATGCGGCTGCTATCCGTACATGATGGCCTATTATCGAAGGTGTAAGAGGTACCTGCCGCACCCATCCATTGATGCACCCATCCGTACCCATCCGTACCAACCCATGCATCCATACTTCAACACATACATACAACCCTAACCTAACCCAACCCTCGCCTAGTAACTCTAGCCCAACCCTAGCCCAACCCTAGCCCAACCCTAGGTAAACCGTACGCAGCCCGAGCTGCACCCAAGTCAAACCGTACCTGTGTGAAGCCTTGTTGGCACACGTACGCGAACATAAGGGTCTCCATGACGGTGAGAAGGGCGATGTGGACGTCATGCTGCATGGAGCACACACACGCACACACATGGCATGTGCCGCATGTCATGTCAGGTGCACACAACAGCTGGCACTCCATGCGGGCACATGGGCACAGGCACAGGATTTGTAGCAAGGGTTATAGCAAGCAGGAGTACGTTGGACTTGTTAACACGTTGAAATCAGAACGTTGGCATGGAGTCCCGAGAAGAGTCATGGGCAGAGCTGTTACCTCCGCCTGGCGTGTGATTCCCACTGATAAGCTTTGTGGCTTGATGGCATGAGTCTGGAACTGAATTAAGGTACGACTACCCTTACCCTGCCACAAACTCCTCTTGACGCTGACCCCAACCTAGTCTCAACGTACCCCGTTCCTGTTGCTAGCCCAACCCCACCCTAATGCCACCCTAACCCTACCTGGCTAACGAAAGCCGATGTCCTGTTGACCTCGAACTCGTTGAACTTATGATCATTGTACGTGATGCTTCCTTCCACTCGCAGTTTCTTAGAGTCCTGGTACCTGGAAGACAGTGTGACGCGTGTATGATGTGTGACACGTGTGTGATGTGTGACACGTGTATGATGTGTGACACGTGTGCAATGTGTGACACGTGTATGATGTGTGACACGCGTGTGCTGTGTGAAGTTGTAACAGCTGACAGACATGTGGTGATAGCAGCTAGTGTCATCCCAAACGGTCCATGTGCTCACAATAGCAACACATGCTCTCTCACCTTCCAGCCAGCGCCTTGAGAAACGTGCTCTTGCCCGAACTAGGCGGGCCCAAAAGCAAGGTAAGGCGACCCTGCAAACAACACCATGACACAGACAGTAAAGCTCAAGTTGAGGGAGGCCAATGTGGGCCAAAGGTACGGCATGGGAGCCCTTGTGGGGTGTGGTTCAGGAGGTTACTGACCCAGGCCCTTATCCACTTTGCCTGTACACACTGCCACACTGGTATCCTACACCCACACAAGTGATCACACCAGACACAATGCGGCACGTCCCACACCCTGTCACGTGCGTGCATGCGTGCACGCATGCACCGCCTACCGGCAGTAGCATTCCCTGTCACATGCAGCCCCTCGTGCATGCATGCATGCATGGGCCGCTTACCGGCAGCAGCACCCCCTTGGCCGAGTGCAGGATACGGTGCTTGACAGTGGGCGGCTTGATGCACACGAAACTCTGCAGGCATACCGACAGCATGGGAATGAAAGAGGCATCAACTGCTTCCAACACTCTTTTCAAGCCGCCGCTTTCATCACATGCACGTCCCATGGTGCTGTGCAAGAGCTTGCTACAGAGGGCCTGAGACCCTTGCTGTTGAGATCCCATCTTTCAGCCTTACAAAGCGATGCTGTCACATCTGCACATGCATATTGCAACCGAACCACTCCCTACCTGTAGCATGTGAATGAAGGTGTTGCCCACGGTGGGGATGCCAGCGGAGCCAACCAGAGCGTCAGTCTGAAGCAAGGCAGCAGCACCAATTGGCAAAGTAAGCGACCCGGTAGCGCAGGAGGGGGTTTCACCATGCACCCAAGCTCCTTGTCATATTGCTGAAGTAGCAGGCCGTACCCTTTACCTTGGCGATCCCCCTCCGCCCATATGACTTGGTCATGCACAGCTGAGAAGCCTTGTGGCATGAGCAAATCCATCCGACTCATGCATGGCGCCCCCCTCCGTTCCCAACCACCCGGCCCGGTCTCGGGCACCACCCATCCCCGGGCACACCACCGGGGGCTCCTGTACCCCTTCA